>VYZU01056149.1:1558-26942 GCA_013401355.1 Ceyx cyanopectus | reverse complement strand
AATGCAGCAGGGGTGGAAATGGGGAATTAAGCTTTTCCTCCTTCCTCCTTATAAGCAGTAGCACCCCACAATAATCAAAATCCCAGGTGAGGCAGAGATAAATTTATATGGTGTCATAAGTTGTTTGTGAATCTCAAGATAAGATTGGCTGAAGGAATCGTTCTCTGTGCCCAACACACATAGAGCAATACCTCTGCTGATGTGAAATTCATAAAGTTTCACACAAACCACAGATATAATCTTTACCCACACAGTTTAGCAGAGAGATAAACCCACATAACCTCAAACATCCAAGCTGTATTTGCTTTACTTATAATCGTATCCACTGCTTGCATGCCCTCTCTTTGTCTTCTCTTTTCTCAACACTAACCCCAGTTGCCAGTTATGACTCTTCCCTCATCTCTGGAAAGGAAGATGGGAGTCAGGCTTAGTGTTAAGGTTAAGGCAGCTTTTCCTGTTACAAGCATGACCTCTAGCATCTCTCATTTCTGTGCCACCTCAGTTGGCTAACTGGCATTCTGCTGCTTAAAGAGGACCTAAGGAGATATGTTTTCTCTTAAAGAACAAATCTGGAGCAAGAGCCTTTGCAAAAACTCTCAGACATAGTACTCATTTGTTTGCAGTTCTTAGACTTGGAGTCTGTCTTGTATATCTCATGATGAGAAGCTTCTTACAGCATAACAGGAAAGGGAGAGTGTCTAACAGCATTGTTACAGAAACAGTCCCATGAAAAAAAAATGTCATCTTCCCTTACTCACTGGGATTGTGTGAAAGCTGACCTCATTGAATTCTGAGATAGCTTTGGATATTCAAAACTACCTATTTTTAAAAAGGTCATTCTGTCTTATTTCTGCTAATACCATATAATTGAGATCTGAATGCTGTGCCTGGGCTGAACCCACTATAATAATTTCAAGAGAGGCACTAAGCAGTCATCACCTTATAACAACACTTGGTCATCCTTGCTGTGAACCGGTACATGGGATTTCAGATCATTATGTCTGAGAGGGAAATTCAGTGCATGCCACACACTATTTTTGGATTTTTATTGCAGTATTTCACATCAGTTGTCAAATTTTACTGCTAGATCTCCATGAATTTTCATGGTATCTCCATTTCTCTAGGAGAGACAGAAAAAACCCTGAAATCTGAATTGGCAAATTCTATTTATTTTTTTAAATTCTTCTGAAATTTCCATGAATATTCCAACCTACTTTCAAGAGGTAATTTATTGTTTTGAAACAAGATGCTCTAACTTGCAAATGCAGAAGGATGTTTCCCTCTGAACTGAACTAAAATCTGTTAAAATTTTTCATTGGGACTGAAATTTTTGACAATGTTTGTACTGATTTCTGTTTTCAGACAAACTCTAAGGACTGCAAAAATCAAGCCTGCTAGTAAATGAAAAGAAACTCCATAAACAGTTTAGTTATTCACCTTCCAGTGTGGTATGAAGTTGCTACTGTATCTGCATATTTATCTCAACTTTCATCTCTGATAACCAGATACTTCTGGAATCTGGATTTTGAATGACCAATATACTTTGATATTTTACTGAGATCACAGGATCAAGCCCAGAATACTTTCAACATTATATATGTTTCTAACATATCTAATCTAACAAGCAGGTCCTAGACTACTAAACATAGATAGGAGTATTTTAAAGTTTTGAGTTAAAGATAGACAACCTCATATTTCTCATGAGTCATTCATAGAAGTTCAGCACTACAGTTAATAAAAATATATGGAAGAGCACAATTCACACCAGCCTCTAAAAAGAGGTCAAATCTAAAGTATTCAAAAGGGCTTTTGTTTTTCTCTTGAAATTGAAAAGAAACCTACAGATAAAAATCTTAGATGAAGTTTAATTAAAGGTGATGTGAAGCCAAGTGCAAATGTATCTTCTGAGATTAGAATTTCTGCATCTCTGCACAGGAGGGGTACAGAGTGCCATGTTTAAAATTAAGATTATTAAGTGAACTGAAGAAATAATAGAAATGAAAGGTGATGTTTGCCTTCGTGAGTGCAGAAGAGCCCTAATTAGGTGGGTTAAGCATTGTGCCAGCCTGTGGAGGAAAGGAGCACTCCTCTGTTATTCCNCTGTCCAGGTCTCTCTGGATGGCAGCACAGCCTGCTGCTGTGTCAGCCACTCCTCCCAGTTTGGTGTCATCAGCAAACTTGCTGAGGGTGCTCTTTATCCCTTCATCCAGGTCATTGATGAATATATTGAATAATACTGGACTCAGCACTGACCCTTGGGGGATGCCACTAGTCACAGGCCTCCAGCCAGACTCTGCTCCACTGACCACAACACTCTGGGCTCTGTCCTTCAGCCACTTCCCAATCCACCTCACTGCACAATCACTCAATCCACATTTCTTAAGCTTGGCTGTGAGGATCCCATGGGAGACAGTATCAAAAGCCTTGCTGAAGTTAAGGAATACCACATCCACTGTCCTTCCTTCATCTATCCAACTACTTATATCATCATAAAAGGTTTATTAGTTAAGCATGATTTCCCCTTATGGAAACTATACTTGCATTTGCTTGAAATTATTCACCCTTCAAAATACATCTTTTATTAAGTATGCTAGCATCAGGCAAAATTCTTCCATTGCTTCTGGAAGGGTTTTTCCTCAGCCCTTTTTTTTTTTAAGCCATTTTACAATTCAGTAGTTAGAAAATGGGTCTGCTTTCCTATACAGAGTCAGCACAGTTGCTAATCACCTAGACTCTGCAAAAGATGGTTTTCTTGGCTGCTAGCATAAATTTCACTAAAGGATGAATAAAGTCCTCCTGTGATAATATGAACAGAATGGAAATAAAGAAATAAAATGGGGAAAATTTAAAAAGGGCATCTAGAATGCATCCCCTTTCCCATAGCTTTTGCCTGTAGCTCAAAACTAAATCTCAGCTCCTGCCTTCTCCCAGTGCCTGGTTTATGTCCCAGATTTTACCTACAAGTGCTCACACTGTCCTCAGAAAGAAGGACACAAATCCATTTACATCCCCTTCTGCTGATATGCTCCACTGTTTTGTATTTCTAGCAGAACTGATACAAACCTGCAAACCTGTTCTTCATTCAGTTCACTCTCATAATCCTCCTGATCAATCTCAGCCTCTCATAAATCCCTTCATGCATGAAGTGTTTTCTATTTATTTACTGCAGCTTTTACATCCAACACATAACATACAGTGCAGCCTCAACACTGCAGTTATCCCAAACCCTGCTGGTATGCTGCACACAATTTACCCGACGTATTTTCCCTCTGATAAAGGAAAGAAACAACAACAAAAAAAGGATCATGACAGAAGACAATTCTTAATCACAATCTATAGCAAATGCAACCCAGAGGAATTTGAGCAAAACGAAACCTCTCACAAAGCAAGGGCAATAAGCTTAAAAGCAGCACAGCATTTCACTGATAGGTCCTGACTGTACCAAGTCTTCCAGAGGAACAGAAACATTGATCCACAGAAACTAATACTCTTCCTGCTGTGGGCAGATGCTACTGCTGTTCATGTTTCTGTGACCTACTGAAGTCACCAATCATTGGGAGCGGACTGTGTTCCTGTTTTCAGTAAAATGTTAAAAGGTACTGATGACACATCATTTTTGGGAACATCCAAAACACCAGAAAACAAAAACAACCTCTTGACCAAAGACTTTTAGCCAAGTCAAAAATACTACTAGAAATTACATGACACAAACAGAACTGAAGGAGAACTGCACTAGAGCATTACCTCTTTCCCAGGCTCAGAGAGCAATCTCATTGCCCATCCTATGTGCTGTACCAAGATTTTACAGACATGCAACACATTGCTACAGATGGAAGACCCAACATTTTTCAGTAGGAACAAACACCTTGGTTTTGGACAATCATCATTTTAGTTTTGCTCTGATGTAGCTCAGCTGGAAATATAATCCAAAAGGAGATATTTTAACCTTATTGCTAGGAANAGCCAAGTGCAAATGTATCTTCTGAGATTAGAATTTCTGCATCTCTGCACAGGAGGGGTACAGAGTGCCATGTTTAAAATTAAGATTATTAAGCCTTTCATTAGGCATCCAATGTGGCATCCATTATGATGACAGTGCAACTTGTACAATTAACTGTTTGGAAACCAGTTTGAACTGTAGTTTTGTTAGTGTAAGAAAACTAAAATCTAAATCCTNGCTATAACTGATACTTTTATCTCCCTAAAACTACTTGATTTCTTATCTCAATAATCTCAGACCATTTCAGCTTATGAAGACAAATTCATCTTTGAGCTTTTGCTTGGTTAAAATGCTTCATTAATTACGTCTATATAATAACAAGTGAACAGAGTTTTGATGGAGCTGCTCTAAAATGCAGTTTAGGACCCTTGCAAGAAATGCAAACATGAGCAGAGCCTCCAAAGTCTCCATTTTACAGTAAAAAATTATCTTCTGAAAAAATGTCTTCAACTTGACTTGGTCAGAAGCTAGTGATTAGAAAATGTGTATGCATTTAATAACCATCTAAGTTTATTATATGGTTCCCAAAGAAATAATTTAGCAAAGTAAAAGTTTTTGATGCCAATGAGTGATACAAAGTCAATATAACTGTATGAGAATTCACACTGTGGTATCAAATGCACCTTGTCTTTACAGTTCTGGATTTGAAGAGTGGTCTACACTGATGACACAAGAACTGGAAGATTTTTTTGTGGCCTNAGACAACCTCATATTTCTCATGAGTCATTCATAGAAGTTCAGCACTACAGTTAATAAAAATATATGGAAGAGCACAATTCACACCAGCCTCTAAAAAGAGGTCAAATCTAAAGTATTCAAAAGGGCTTTTGTTTTTCTCTTGAAATTGAAAAGAAACCTACAGATAAAAATCTTAGATGAAGTTTAATTAAAGGTGATGTGAAGCCAAGTGCAAATGTATCTTCTGAGATTAGAATTTCTGCATCTCTGCACAGGAGGGGTACAGAGTGCCATGTTTAAAATTAAGATTATTAAGCCTTTCATTAGGCATCCAATGTGGCATCCATTATGATGACAGTGCAACTTGTACAATTAACTGTTTGGAAACCAGTTTGAACTGTAGTTTTGTTAGTGTAAGAAAACTAAAATCTAAATCCTACCCTCTATCTGTGTTAAACATTCTCCTTGGATCGGGCTGAAGCTGGAATTGTCTGGAAATTCCCTAATATTCAGTTCAGTGCATCTGGGATGTCCAAGTTTCTTGTTACTGTGGCTGCCTTTTGAAAAGGGTTAGTATCTCCTGAATTATCTGTAAACTCTGTAGTTTTGTCAGAGGAGAATTTGTCATTAATGATGGGGAAAATGAGGGAAGAAGTTTGAGTGGGGTATGAACTGGGGTCAAGACCATTATGACCACTGAAGTTGGTTAAAATGGCCTCTTGGTAATGGAGAATCATTTTTGAGGAATTAAGCACATAAGGAGGGACAACAATGCACAAAGATGACCTCCTGCAAATTATTTCCAAATGAAGACTGCAGTTAACAGAATTGACAATACAAATAAAGAAGATTCTATTCTCCCCAGACTCTCATGCTGCCTGTTCTTTTATAGTCTTCTAACGCTTAGGAATGAAATAAAAATAAAGATGATTAGTTGATAAAAGTGTTAGTATCAGCAGTGACATTACAACTAGTCATTACAAACTGCCTTCGTTTGCTGGCTGTCCTGACAACATCAGTTGTGTTTAAACAGAAAAGAATTAGCAATCCTGCACTAAACAGAACAGTAAATAGCAGGACTGTCTTCTGAGATTTAGCACCGTGCCACAGACTGTTAATGGGAGAAGGGAAGCTGTGAGAGGGTGTGGGTCCTGTTCCAACTGCTAATTAATCCTATATATAAATCCTCAAAGAGAGATCTCGTGCCCAACAAAATGAGGCTCTTGTTTCACTGGAAGGTGCTTTTCTAATATCAAAGGAGAAAATAATAATAATTAGCCAGTTGACTCGGAAGGCTTTATGTGGGAAGTACACAGTGTTGTGTGTGAATGTGTTGCCAAATGGAGAGCTTGCTTTATTTATTGGAGTGTTTGGAGCAACAGACCAGAGACTTTGCATATTAGATTGCAATTTGCATATTTGCTGAAATGCTTTGCCTTTTCCTACTGCTTACCCTCCCTTCCCTTAGAAGCAAACCTACAGAGGAGACACATTTCTCTGAGGAAGTTTTATCTGCTTGACATCAATGGATTGACACCACAGATGAATGTGGCTGTTTGGACTTCATCCTGGTAATGATTGTAGCTGTTAGGCTTGACCCTGAACTCAAGCATCCCATCATCTGTCATTGTAGCTGTCATTTCAACAGGGCTTTTGTCACAATAGTTATGCTGGGAGGAGAGGGCTGTGGTGTGCACAGCAAGTCTCAGCCTTCTGCTCAAATCCAGCACAAAGATGAAAACCTTTCTCTTGCATTTTCTTGCTGGTGGGTCTTACGCTGCCAGACAGAGAGAGGAAGGATCTGGGCAAATAAAACACCCTTAGCAGAAAGAAGGCACCTTCAAAACAAAGGTTTGGATTTGTTTGAGAGAGGAAACGTGGTGTTTTCCAGTTAAAAATGAAAGAAGACCCTGGGCAGGGCACAGGGTGAATTTGCTACCAGTGTATGTGTGTATCTACTCATGTCTGGATATCTCTATGAAAATTCATGACCAACATTCTTCCTGCATGGGTGATTTATTTTGTTTTGTGATGTCCATTTCAAGTATTCCCTTCCTAACAATATGTTCTGTCCTGCCTCACCTTGGACTACCATTTAAGAGGAAATTGTATAGAACATCATGCTAAACATGCTGTGTATCTGTGTCTCATGCACCACAAACAGAACTGAAGGAGAACTGCACTAGAGCATTACCTCTTTCCCAGGCTCAGAGAGCAATCTCATTGCCCATCCTATGTGCTGTACCAAGATTTTACAGACATGCAACACATTGCTACAGATGGAAGACCCAACATTTTTCAGTAGGAACAAACACCTTGGTTTTGGACAATCATCATTTTAGTTTTGCTCTGATGTAGCTCAGCTGGAAATATAATCCAAAAGGAGATATTTTAACCTTATTGCTAGGAAAATTTGGCAATGCAGTATAGACAAGAAGAATTTGCTTGATCAGCAGAATGATGTTTGGAGCCTTAAGTGCATTAACTCACTTAAAACATTGAATGATATGCAAGTCAAATATTTCAAATGCCATTGTTTTTTAACCCTGCCAGTAGTCTGATTATTCTTATTTTTTTACATGGGTCTGATAGAACAGTTTTGTTTCTGAATGCTAACTCTTCCATCACCATTCTGTTTCCATCCAGTACCCTGATGTGTTTGTGATCAAGCCTGCCAGCAAACTGGTCTGACTGTCTCCCCATTAGGAATATCCTGGTGTCTGTGGAGATAAGAGAAGTCTATTATCTCTGTATCAGGTTCTATGGCACTCTTTTCCTTGATTCTGACAGATTTAGACACAATGTCCACTGGAGCTGGAAGGAAAACCTCCATCTCTTGCAATCCTCCAGGTCCTGGCCCAGAAACTCAAATAAAGCATTTACAGTGAACTCTTCCCTATCCCTTGCTATTCCCTGCCTCACTTTTCTTATAAACATCTCCTGTCAGGCACATAAATCTTCCCCCAGCTTATTTGGGCAGCTCCTTGGAGGCTCACTGTAGAAAGAAACAACTCAGTCATTCCTTCAGCTCTCTGAACTTCCTTCTTGTGTGACCTGCAATCTTCCAGTTCTCCAAGGACTGCAGTGCAGCACTCAGCTGCAGCTGAGGAAGGATGTTACTCCTCCATTGAACTTACAGAAGATGGACAGCACTGGATATATGTTCTCCTGATTATTCATTTGGAGTTCTATGAATTTGTGATGATTTTTTGTCACGACTGGAGATTAAAACACTACAAGGAAAGCCACTTGGCTTCAGAAACACCTCTTTGCCCTGTAGATCAAGAAGGCCAAAAGTCAGGAAAAAATCACTTGTGCAACATACAAATTAATTTCCTTGTTATCTACTAGCTCTCCTGCTGCTTTCTTTTTCTATTCCTACTTGCATATTTCAACTCCTATCAGCTAACTTTGAAGGAATTATGTGATGTGAGACAGCAATCTACCCTTGCAGCAAAGAAGGCTACTGCCATCCAGGGTTGCATGAGGCAAAGTATTGCCAGTATGCCAGGGGAGGGGATCCTTCCCCTCTGCTCAGCTCTGGTGAGGCTGCACCTGGAGTATTTATTGTGTCCAGTTCTGAGCTCCTCAGTAGAAGAGAATCGTGGTCATACTGGAGAGACTCCAAGGGGCATGAAGGTCCCTTCCAACCTCAACCTTTCTGTGATGCTGTGACACAGACATTGCACCAGTTCAGTGTTGGAACAATGAACCCAGCCCAGACAGCTCCATGATTCTATTCTTAGGAGGCCAATTCTTTTTTAGCACATTTTGCTCAGTCTAAGTGGTTCTACAGAACCTTTCTGAAATGGTGAAAAAACCCACATTTCTTCAATGAACAGCCAAATTCTTAGACATAGCTTAATGATAATGACACGGTTTCCTGAGCTCGTGTTGCAGACAGACCCAAGGAAATGTGGATTTTGCAAACATCTCCATGAGTGGTACTCAAAAAAGTAGCCATACAAGCAGAAGGATTTGACATTTCTTTTTGTTTTTGTCCTATGAGGAAAAGCAATAGCACAGCATGGCATGATGGCAGTGAAATGCTCAGGGCAGCAGGCTGCAAGGGGGAAAAAAGAAAAAAAAAAGTTTCCCTCTCTATATCAGTATAGGTAGGCTAGTAAAAGTATTCTCCAGAGAGATGTAACTGAGATGTTGCTTCACACTGCAGCTAACCTCCATACATGCAGTGAAAATGCAATCCAATGAAAAAAAAGAAGTAATGGGGAGCAGAGTGGGACCACACCTCTGTGCTCTGTAATTGGGCCAAACCATAGACCCACTGGATCCAGTGTGAAATCTCAGAAGAAAGGGAAGGGAGGATTTGTGATTTACAGGCTACCCCTCCAGGGCTCTGTTTGGTCTGGTGCAGCTCAGAGCTGCTTTTTACCTAGGGCTGCAGTTTTGGCTACCTCTGTTGTCTTGGCAGCTGAGGCTGGAAGTGAAAGCAAAGTGGGTGAGAGGCAAAGGAGGTGCATGATGAGGGAGGAAAGGGAGTCTAAATACAAAGGAAAGGTGGATAGATCTAAAACATGCCTATTTATTTACATTTGGGAAGCATTTCTGTTAATACAGTGGAGAAAATACTGTGTTTATCATATGATACAGATATCTGAATCAAATAAATACGCTCATCAGTGTTAATAGAGTGGAGAAAATATTGTGTTTATCATATGATATAAACGTCTGGATCAAATAAATATGCTCCTCAGTGTTGAGGTGAGTGCTTACACTAAGGCAACAAAGTGTGTGGAGCTATAGGAAACACCAAAAAGGACAAAAGCCTGGTTTTGCTTGCAAAGCAGTGATGCTTTTAAATGTTTCCTGCTTGCCAGAGAACTGTGTTAGCTGTAATGTTGTGTGGACTGTAACCAGAAGAGCTGGTGAAATGAGAGCTGGCTAGAAGGAGTTTAGGGCAACAAAAGCAGCTTGGAGCACAAGCTGTGATGTACTTGTGCTGAGTCCTGCCAGCCTGCAAGCTTTGACAGCCATGAATGCAGTAGGATAGACAATGAAGTTACCAGAGGAAAGGTCTTGGAAATAATCTTAGACTGTTACTGAAGATTGTAGATATTATTCCATTTACCTGCCTTTTATCTGCTTTTCTTCTTTTAACAAAATATTGCTTAAGTCAAACCTTTCATGTTTGTGAGTGGGGAAAATCATTCCATGGAGCATGACAAGGTTTACATTAATTTTCCTGCATTTTAGCCAGAAAAGAATCAGTGGTTTAGAAGCATCCCCTCACTTGGTCTGGTTGCTACCAGTTAAGTGTTGATAAAAACAGGTTACACAGGTAAACTTGAATGAGTACATTCTGGCTACTGCTGTGTTTCAGATAAATTCTACTACTGCTACTTAAACTAGTAGATAAAGAAAATCACAGCTTGGTATTGTTAAGAGGGTCCTGCCCATCTCATACTCCAGACTTCTAGACACCTCTAATAAGTGTGTAACTTAGTGCAGCAGGGATATGCTTTGGATCAATGCAACCAGTTGAGTTTTCAAGAAACTTTAATAGTTTAGCAGAAATATGGGTTTAATAGAAATGCTACTATTAAAAGCCAAGGAGATAGAGAAAAGGCAGACACTTCATTCCACTAGTATATGTGCCTGCCAGACTGTTCTATTGAATTTTATTTGCTTTATAATAATATTTTATACAGTAGTAATTGAGAAGAAAAAAAAAAGTGTAATATTTTTTGACATCTTCTTGTAGACATTTTGCTTTATTAAATTAACTCCTTTCCGCAGTGTGGAGAGACTAACTAGACAGTTGTTCAAATATTGTTCTCTATCTAAAAATAATAAGCTAACCTTAGCTTCTACTTTGGATTGAAAAGGGAGCTAGTGGGAAAAAAAAAAAATACATTGAAAAGGCCTCAGCTACATCTATTTTCCCCACCCTGCATTAGACTGGCAGTTCTCCCTCTGTGGAACAGACCTACTGGTACTGGTGGGGATGCTTGCCTTTTAGCTACAGATGTTTTTACTGTGTCATTGCCCAGCCAATGTGGAGTCAAAACCAGTCCTGGCCACTGTTTCCCTATCACATGTATGATGGAATCACAGGAGACTTCACATTGATAGGGTGCTTTTAAGGAGAAATAAAGGGCAATTTAGACAAGCCCAAGGGTCACGTTATGAAAATTATATGTGCTCATCAACCTTTCACACAGCTAAAAACATTTGTTACTGGGTTACCTATATTACTTTTTCTCCTTCCTCCCCGTCCCAGAACTTGCAACCCACTCTGACACTTCTCATCAAAGATTTAATTTCAGGGAACTAATGCCATTGGCCCTCTGATCATTAAGACTTTATTACTCTCAGAATATATAGTATGATACATTTCCTGGTAGACTGCTAAGTAATGCTTTCAATAATTAAAAATCCATAAATAATTAAAACACAACATTATATTTGTCAACATAAATGAACAAACTATGCCCTATGAACAGCATTCTGAACAGATAAGACTGTAAAACAGGAAGAGATGTGTTCAATAGCTGCATTAAGGAATAAATCTTCCTCTCAAACAGATTTATATTAATTTATCCAAATAATGGGGAATGTAGTGCAGTGATTCTCAGGAGATATCACTGTCATCAATAAAAATTAAATTTCATTTGTATTACAGCTGGAAACAAAAACAAACCAAACAAAACTCCTACCATATGAGTAGGCACCCAAAGGGATTAGAATTTTATGAACAAAATGAGAGAGGATGGATAAGTTGTCCCACAGAGATTGCATATGGGATCAATAATATCCACAAGGTCTTGGAGAAGATGCAGGGGTGAGGGGCAATAAGCAATTTATGAACTTTCAGAATAAAGTCACGTTAAATTCCCTATTTGGGAGTACATGTAATAAGAAGGGTAGATGTGGTCAGTCAAGAACTGAGAGGACCTTTCAGAAGATACAGAAAATGAAGATATGCTACCAAATAGAAGGATAAAAAAACCCAACACATTTTGGGGCTAACANTTTTGAGGCCCCTTCCAGCCCTAAACAGTCTATGATTTGAAAAACATCCCAATTCTTTTAATCTATAAAATCATATGGGTAATTATGCATATGGAAGAGTAAAAAAATATTAGAGAAACTTCAAACACAGCTTGAGAGTTTTTGTGATGACCTCCACTGAGCTTTGACCATACACTTCATCAGAGATGGTTGAAAAGCAATCTCATTTTCAGGGTTTACTTATAGAGTACAGAATCAAGTTATGAAAGAGATCAGAAGCAGGTTATCTGAACTTTATCCAGGCCTTTCTGAGATGTTTTCCTGGTCTTTTCCTTCACTGTTAAACATTTTTTAGTATTCAAAATACTGCTGTCACCACTAGCTGTTTCTTTGTTTTATTATATGCAAATACTATGGATTTACTATGGATTTACTAGTCTTTCAAGACCATCCTAAAGAAATTAGACAACCTCATAACTTTCTGAAATTCTTAAGCATCCTCTGATTATAACTTACTTCCTACTTTTCTTTAAGAGAAAAAAAAAATCACCTTATCATCTCTGATTTTCCATGTTCTTTCTCCTGTGTGATACTTTTGATCCTTTATTCCTCCTTTCAATAAAATTCAGAATTACCAAGTGACTCTGTATTTTGTGTTTGTATGAATCATCTATGGCATTTCATCAGCAGTCAGTGCACTTTTCAGGTCAGAGGGTCTGCTTGACCCAGAGGTGTTACAGAATGCTTTGCATGACAGTAATCACTTAGCAAATACTGGAAATATTTCTAAGGCTTTTCTAGTCCTGCTGCAAGAGAACTCAAGCAGGAATGTTTAAAGAATTGTTGTACAAAAGTCCCTTAAATTAATCAAAAATAAAAAAGATTTTGTGTTTCTCATGCTTAGAGCTCTAAGACAATTCTCTGTCCTCTGACCCGCTAACCTTGAGTCTTTGCTTTCATACTTTTGATGGAGAAAAATGGAACCAATGTTTGAAACATGAAACAAGGCAAGTTTTCTGAAAGTCATCTACATAAAGCACAAAGTAAAATCTAGCAATAAGAAAAAAATTGAACATTTTTCTTGAGAACATAGATACAAGGTGAACTTTTTCACCAAAAAGTCCTTTACTTTTTGCACAGACACCTTCAGATGTCTATTATGTCTTTAGAGCAAGACATCAAAATCCATGAAAAATAAATTAACCAGTTCAGAACTTTTGTTGGCCCACAATAGCCACCTTCATTGAAGCTTGTAAGAACTATCAAGTATAGTTCGAAGAAAAGAAAAAGTGATACTTAAGAGACAAGCAAAAATAACCAGGGGCTAGGGACTTATCTGGTATAAACTGATATTGCTCCTCGGATTCATATTGATTCAAATTGACTAAGAATATGGTTCAAACATACTTGATTCTCCTCGTTTCAGTGTTGAGCTAACTGAATCACTGAAAATCACAGAATGTGAGGGTTTGGAAGGGAGCTAGAAGATCATCTAGTCCAACCCCCCTGCCAGAGCAGGGGCACCTAGGCCAAGTCACCCAGGAACAGATCCAGGTGGGGCTGGAATGTCTCCAGAGCAGGAGACTCCACAACCTCCCTGGGCAGCCCCTGCCAGGCTCTGCCACCCTCACTGGGAACAAGTTTTTTTTCAAAACATCTTGACAGACACTGCTGAGCTCCCCCCTCAGTCTCCTTTTCTCCAGGCTAAAGAGCCCCAGCTCTCTCAGCCTCTCCTCAGCAGGGAGATCTCCACTCTCTGCAGCATCTTGGTTGTCCTGCATTGAAATCTATTTCATATTTTAATTTTGTGAACAAAAGCAATTAGGAGGAAAGTATCTTCTTTTATTGAAAGTTCACAAAGAATCACAGAATGGTTTGGGTTGGAAGTCACCTTTAAAGATCATCTAGTTCCGACCCCCTGTCAAGGCCAGAGACACCTCCCACTAGTAACACAGACTTTGTATATGATTTACTTATCTATGCAAAAATGGGGCATGTTTAAAGAGCAGAAATTTGCACATAGCGAATTATTTTCTCACAAAGACAGCTGTTTAATTCTGAGGAAAAATATATAATGACAGAGAGGTGCTGAATGAAAGAATCTATTAATTTTTAAATGACAGCTGTTGCAGGATTATAAGTTTTGTGTGTTTTTTGTTATTAAGAAGCTGGAACAGGTCAAGATAAAGTTATGTTTTATTTCTGACATATTTTTCTGTGCAGATCAGCCCACAGAGACAGAGATTAAATAAGATCTGGTGAAAATAAAATTAAATCATAACAATACCATCTGGCTAGAATTAAGACATTTCTCTTTTTTAAGGGATTTTTTTTTTTCTTTTCAACCTTCATTTTATGTGCATTCTGACTTTTAACTTTTATTTCCTATGAGAGTTAAAGTGATTTTTGGATTGGTCAGTAGAAGGCTATTTAACATGTCACTCCTTTAACATTCCATATTCTCTTTCACATCTCTACTGCCTTTCACTGACCCTGTATTAGAAATGTAATCTATTTCCTCTGGCTTTATGAAAGGCATAAAAAAAGTCTAAAATCTTTTGAAAAGATTTTGTTTAGTGGTTGATTTGCATCTCAAAATACAGTCTGTACACCTCATGTAACTTTCATATGTTCTCCTACAGCTATTGAAGTTATCAAAAAGGTTTGATTTATGTATTAAACGGGAAAACATTCTAAATTTAGATGTGCATAATCATTTGATTACAATATTAGGTTTTAATAAACATTAATGTTGTATTAGGACCTAGGCAGCACAACCACGCAGAGACATTTGAACTAACACTAACCCAAACTGATACATCAGAATAAAGCAAACAACATTGTGAATTCATTTTACATAGATAGTTCAGACTATCTGAACTTAAATTTGTACATCCATCCTCTCAGCTTTAGCTCCAGGAAGATCTGACCATGCTGGGATGTTGACATTTGTCAGGATAACTTGTCTTGAGGGCAAAGTTGGGCATCCTTGGAAGGAAGTGTGCCCAATGAGGTGATATCTTGTGTTACCCATTACCAGCCACTTTCAGGTGTACTAGAAACATTCAGATTTAATGTTTATAATGCCCTGAAGGCTTCACTTCAGTTAGCTCAGCTTCATGGTCGGGAATACCAAAGGATTTGAGTTGTCTGATGCCACACACTAATCTCAGCAGTTAGGAGAGGTCACAAGACAGGAATTTCTCAATTCTTCACTTTTCAGCATGAGATAATATTACTTTGCAACTGAATGCCCTGTATCAGTCCTCTGCTGGAAAGAATGAACATATATTTTCCAACATTTATTTTTTTCTGGTGGTAACAAAGAAGTGAGTTATATTTTGGAAATGCTAGGGATTTTCTTTATATCAACCCTCAGTTAAGAGCTTCAATTATGTTAATTTGTCACTAATAGAACTCTGCTAGAAAGAATAATTGACATTAGATAATGGATTTGTTCAACTTTGTTTCCCTAGCTCTAGGATTTTTAAAGAGGTATAAAAACTTTTCAAAAGAAGATTCCAGACCTGAAAACACCTACCTTGAAGTACATGAGTAATCTCATTGACTTCAATAGGACTACTCAGGTGTTTATAATGAAATATATATATAAGTGTTCCTGGCTTAGTGGAGTTTTTTTTTCAACTTTGAATATTAAATTAAACCCCATAATTTTTCACCAACATTTGAGTTTAAAATTAACTTTTAAAGAATACTGGATGTAGCAAAGATTTAATGCACAAATGATCACAGATAATGAATATGGCCAGTATTGCCCATGGTGTTTATTTGAGACTGAGGTTCAAATGTGAATAAATGAATATTTATTGCTATATTGTTCATTTCCATCTAGATTTCTAATACAAATCTCTTCAGAGCTATCACTACTGGTGAAAAGATAATCTATGGTTACAGGAGCAAATAATGGTCAAATATTTATCTCTTAATATCTAGTACAGAAAGCAAAGGTTGCTTTTTAAGGGTCATACTGCTTAATGCTTGGTAGCTGAATTAGGTTGATTTTCCTCTCAAGTTCATATGTGGCAGTCAGTAAGAATCCAATGGAAATCCATGAACAGTGGAGTATAATGAAGCAAAAGGAAGAAGGAAAATTGTTTTCATTACAATTATGGAATAAAGCTTTATATTTTTTCTTACAGTGTTTCAGCAAATGTTCTGCAAGTTTTTTACCTGTTCATATTTTACCAATCTCATATTCCTTTCCACTTCAGTAAATTAAGCCAGGTTATACTTCCTCCCAAAATATCTCTTAATGTATTTTCAGTCAAAAGTCGACTGCTACAGATGAAGCAGAAATACCCCATGTCACATTTCTGCCAGCTTTGTGCACAAGAAGTAGAAATCAGACAAAACATCAGTGGTTCCACAAGTTCACATATTGTGTTTGTATGTCTTTAGGGAAAGAGAAAACTTGGTTTCATCTTTTTAAAGCACAGCTAGTGGGAGTCTGTTACATTTTTTTTTTTAAGCTTTAAGAAGACTGGATCTAATAAGTTTTTCCTTGACCTGCTCTTTTTTTCTTTTTTTTTTTATTAGCAATTGGAGTCATTCATCATTCCTTATAATCTTTAAGGACATTTCCATAAGAATGTCAGTTTTTAAAGTGTCTTTATATGGCTTATACTCCACTGAAGCATTAAATTTTGAGGGGAGAAAAATTACATGTGTATTCGAAAAACATGCCTCAGCCCACTCTGCCATGAGAAGCCATAAATATATTCCAGTTAAGTGCTGTTAGATCCTTCACATTCTGCACAAATGGAAAAAGAAGGACATTTTCTAGCAGTTGTTTCACAGACAAGAATCACTTCTATGGTGCAGAGATGCTGAATAACATGGGTACAGGTGTTAGATATCTCTACCAGCACTCCTGAGACTTTTCCAAATCTATCACAGAATTTTCATGCTTGAAAAAGACATCACCAACAACAAAATGAAACAAAAATCAACAAAACAACAAAAAACCACAATATTCCACTAAAGCATGTTCTGAAGGGCCTCACCTACATGTTTTCTGAATACTTCCAAAGATGGTGACTCCACCACCTCCATGGGCAGCTGGTTTGAGCACCTAACTACTCTTAGCAAAGAAATTCTTGCTAAAATCTAATCAAAACCTCCACTGGTGCAACTTCAGGCCATTTTCTCTTGGGCTGTTGTTAGTTACTTGAGAGAAGAGGCTGCACCTCTTCTACATCTCTTCTACAACCTCACTACAACCTCCTTTCAGGTATCTGGGGAGAGAGGTCACCCCTCAACCTCCTCTTCTCCAATGCCAATTCCCAATTTGCTATAAGATGAACCTCTGCATATTTTTTCTGGGTACCAAGGTCAGGCTGACAGGTCTGTAGATCCCCAGATATTCCTTCTGCCTCTTGTAGATGGGTGTCACACTGGGAAGCTTCCACTCATCTGGGACCTTTCCTGTTATCCAAGACTGTAGATAACTGATGGAGAGAGGTTTGGGAACTTCTCTGACACCTCCCCCAGCACTCTCAGGTGGATACGACCCCATGGGCCTGTGAATATCAAGGAGCCATAGCAGGTCTACCTGCTACCTCCTGGAATATGGGGCTGTTATTCTGCTCTCTGGCTTTATCTTCCAGCTCAGGATGCTGAATGGGGGTAGCTGATGTGACTAATAAAGACAAAGTGAGTATTTCAGCCTTTTCCTCATCCTTGGTTGTCTTGTTTGCTTCCTCATACTTAGTTATAATGTTCCCCCCCTCATCCAATAAAAATAATTGAGATCCTCCCTGGCTCCCTTTTTGTTGTTAATATATTTGTAAAAACTTTTTTTTTCTGTTGTCCCTTATGACAGTGGCCAGAATTAGCTGCAGCTGGGATTTTGCCTTTCTTATTTTTCCCTGCATGATCTAATGAGATCCCTGCCTTCATCCTGAGATGCTTGGTACTTCTTCCAAAGGAAGCAGGCTCTCCTGGTTTTCCTGAGTCCCAGCAAAAGCTTTCTGTTCAGCCAGGCTATAGCACAAAGCTTTAAAGTTGTCACCTTGTTCATATGCTATATACTGTAGCCTCTGCAGTTTGCAGCCCAGACACTGTCAGTCTGGTAAAATGACTAAACTGACAGCAATACAAACCAGGGAAGAGTTTTGTCTCCTTACGTTGTGCCTTACTAGAAATTGTTTTAACAGCTGGGGCTACACAGGAGGTATATTGGCATACTGGAAGCCATTAGGCCAAACCCTCTGGAATATTTATGATCAACATCTGGAAAGTTATCTTATTCATCTGTAGGCAGCTGAGTTTTCCTATGCTAGCAACTCATGAAGCTGTTTCTGAGCCTGCTGGTCACGTTCACTGATACCAGTGATGGGGAATTCAAGATGGGAGTCTCCTGTATTTAAAAAGTGAATGTGGTCTGTGAATGGCCACTGTTAAATTTAACAGACAGTCCAAACAGAAAAGTCAACCATTTAAAACTGTACTGTTCCTAAATACTTGGGAAATAAAATGTATTAAAGCCCATTGTCTGCAGTGACAGTTTTAGTTGTTTAATGCTATCTCTTGTGGTAAGATATTTGTCGTTGCTGTCTTCTTCCACAGACAAGGTTCCAGATACTTCAAATTCTGGATGTAGAACTTTGCACAAAATTTTTTTATTTTTTTTTTTTTGTCAAAACTGTAGGCAAATTAAAGGAACTTTTCCTGAGCTACAGATCCTAAAAATAGGTTTCGAAAAGCATCTATGCTTTTGTGTCACTTCTGTGAAATAACATGCCTTAAAAGTTTACTTCTTTCAGGAGAATAACTCTGAAAAGCCATGATTTTTAGGAAAAATCACAGTGACAGGCTTTCAGCTCTAGCAATTGAAGACTTCTTTCCCTACCAAAAAATGGCAATGAATGCCTTTTAAAATTTAAATTGAAAAGGAGACTAACCTTGATGCTGGGTGCACCAAAAACACCAAGGGAAGCTTAATCATGGACTTCCTGGATACAAAAAAGAAAATTACAGAGCTCTGGGCTTTTTTGTGTCTTCAGGAATATACATTTTGCAAATTACTGTCATTTAGACATACCAGTTTTCCTCCTGTTCCAGAGTTGAACAAGAAAAGTTGAAGTTTGTTTATAGAAAACCTCAACCTTGAATGTTTAATGAGATGCTGAAGTCCATTTGGAATTACAGGTAATTCTATACTTGGGTCCTTTGCAAAATCAAACTGTCATAATTCCATTAGGCTGTGGATACTGATGGGTGTGCATCAGTTGCATCTGATAACTAAGCTCATGCAGCCACTCACCACATGCTTTGGAGCAGAGTTGCTGCAAGCCCCACAAAAAGCAACAGTCAAGCTATTCCTTCCCCTCCAGCCCACCTCCCAGAGGAGGACTATATTATCCCCACAGCTCCTAAGTTTGAAATGGCATTAAAAGCTGCCATAGCAGCAGAACTTCAAGTAGCTATCGACATTTTGTCTTTATTTATGATGGCAATAGCTTCAAGTTTTGAGACAAGCAGCCATGTAAGCAATAATTCAGACCTATTCCCCCCAAGGAACTCTGCCTGTGATTTAACTGGACGATTCTTTGTTTGTTTGTTTGTAATTTCAAGACAGTAACCGACGTGGCCAAAGAAAATCTGTGAAATTATTCATTGCAAAATGTCAGGCATATTCCTTCCCTTAGCTTTCATACACTTTTGAGAGCAAATCTTTGCTGAAATGTTTTTACATGATAAGTGAATGGATTATGCAAGAGAGACAGGTATACATTCTCATATCTGAATCAAAATAGGGGCTGAATTAAATTTCCAAGTTTCAACACTTGCACTTGAATGAGGGTCTGACAGTGTTGGAAATGAGTATTTTGTTAAATTTAAGACAATATGAAGCAACCCTTAAGAAAACTTTCTGTGGAAAATATTTAATTTCAGGAAGTCCAAATAACAGGTATACCACAGAATTGGTATGTGTCAAATTCCAATATATCTTCATTGAGTTTTTGTAGCAGTCTTTGCATATTGATCATTTGCCTCATGGTTTTGTTACCATGGAATAATCAATATAATCAGTATTTGTTATTTCTCACAGGAGACTCTTTCCTTTGAGATCCTTTTCAATCTAACAGACACGTTAGCTTCCTAGCATTAAGGCAATCATTTAGACAACAAAAATCTGGGGATCTTACTAATGCCAGCTCTTCCTGTCTGCCAGAGAAGATCATTTTGGACTATACAAAAAAAATAGTTTCTATTCTCAACACCATTACAGTGGTACAGACCTTTCTTAGCTTTCAGAGCCCTCTAGAGTCCACCTAGCATGGAAGCCCCATGCTGAATTCCTGCAAAGGCATCAGGTTAAAGGTTTACCCATGCTATGGCTCATTTATATTTTTAGATTTAAAATGCCACTAACTTTTCATAGGATGACACAGAGAGGTTCTTCAGTGGAGCCTGAAGAAAACTTCTAGGTTTTGTGATTTCAGTGTAAATCATGACATAAATATGTCTGTGCATTCTTTGTAGTAGATAGGTCAGATGAGCTAGATGAATTTGAAGTAAATATACAGGAAGCATCAGACCAAGCAGAGAAGCTGTGTTCATAAGTCACCCAGACTGGATGGCATTCATGTGGGACCTCTGAGGGAACTCAAATGTGAAATTGAAGAACTGCTGACCAAAGTAGGCAAACTCCCACTTCAAACACCATCTGTAACAGAGGCCTGTCTGACTGCCAGCACAACTCTCATATAATGTAAAGTTTCTAGAGGGTGTCCTGGAAACTGTGGACTGGGTAGGCAGACTATTCCTGGTGAGATAGTAGAGTCTGTGATGAGATGTGAATTCCCTGATGAGATGTGAATTCCCTGATTCCATAAATGAACAAGGTCTTTTGGGAAAAAAAAGAGGCAGTAAGGATTCCAGGAAGGGGAATCCAGGGTCACTGATGTGTCAGAGTTTTGTGGAGGTGTTGACAGTGTGTGGATAAAAGTGTGTGTGCACTGGGGGTTTCAAAAAGGAAAAGGTTACAGAAGAGGGAAGGTTGCAATGGAAGCAGAAGAAAGGTTCCTTTATGGTCTGAAAACGGATTAAATGGTAAGAAGCAAAAAGTCAGGCTTCATGGTCACTTTCCAGGGTAGAAGAAAGGCAGGAGTAGGGTTCCAGAGTGACCAGAATTTTGCTCTGTCTCTACCATTATGCATCAGTGACCTGGCAAAAGGAGTACACAGTGAAATCTCTACGTTTGAGGATGATGCCACCTTCCTTTGGTCAGCTCAATACAATGTCAATGGCATAGATCTACATGAAAGGCCAAAAGGCTGTCAAGTGAGCTTCAGTGGAACTAAATGTAAAGTACTGCCTATAAGGAACAATAAACCATACCTACCTGACAATGGACTTGGTAATGGAAATTACCACTTAGCAAATAGATTTTTGAGTCATTATTTTCTGTCTTCTGAAACTGTTAGCTCAATGTGCAGTAGCAGACAAAATGACCAAATGAATTATTGTGTGGAAAAGTACCCACCTGGACTTTGAGTACTGTGCATTGCTCTTGTGTCTGTGTTTGTGGAATGTAATGGAGTTGGACAAAGTACAGACATGGGCAACTAAAATGGTGAATGGGATGGGGTATCAACTTATGTGAATAAGCTAAAAAGGCTGTGACTTTACATTAGACAACAGAATGAGGGGGAAAAAAAGTTAAAAAAAGAAACTGGAGAGCACAACACCAAGTAGGTATCCTGACAGATCCTATCTTTGAAGAAAAAAGTTGGGGGAAAAGTGCATCTGGAGCATCCATGTGAGGTACTGAAGGAGTTAGGAGAGAGATTTTGGTGTGAAACATTAGAGGTACTTGTGGACATGCAGAAGGTGACAAGTCAAGGGATTCTGCAAACGTGCAGAGTACACAAGACTTCACATGGTATTTTCCAGCTTTTAATATACCATTCCTCATTAATCAGACTGGTTAAAATTCACCTGCTAAAAAGAAACTGGACATGTTGTGAACAACAGGGCAGGGTCCAGAGTGCATAATCCACCTAAATGTGCCCCTACCTTCTGAGACCTTCTTTCATGGACAAGACTTCCATGACAACAGCTAAGGCCTGAGAAAGAGCTGTGAGAAGCCCACATCTGCAGTGTCTGCTCATGTATCCTCTATGCAGTGGTTTGGGAGCTTCATTTAAGCTCAGAACCTTGCTCAAGCTATATTGTAGGTATGCTGTGCCTGGCTTTTTACCTTGCTAAAACTGGCCTTGCCTTGTTGCCTTCAGTCCTGCCTTGACCTCAGACTTAACCTCATCAATACAGATGTGCCTGGTAATCACTCATCTTCTGGACATGTATGCCCATCATCACCAGATCAGATCTGCTCTTCTAGAGTACTGTGGTCCTGTGCCTGCTGTGAATGAGGACACTCTCTACCAACTGTGACCCTGGCTACTCTGGTCTGGTAGAGCAGTATGCTTTTGCTGCTTCCTGGAAAGCCACAAGAGCAGTCCTGGCATTCACCTTCTTTTTTATTACACATTGTGGAGTGCAATTTTGTGACTGACGTCAGTAGGAACACAATTCTTTAGTTCTTGCAGGTCCTTTCAGAACCACATTTTTAATGGCTCACCACTGATTTTGTTTTTCCCAGATTTCAGTTACCCAGGTTAAAAGCAACGCAGTTAAAAGGATGTAGGCTGTATGAATTGTTTCACAATAAGACAGACTGAAACCCTGCAGTTAAAGATTCATGCTTTGTCTACACTTTAAAGAGAAGGAAATATCCAGACAGGAGAGTGTGTAGCTCTGCCTCCTTAGGGCTTTTTTCTCCCATCGACATTCATCTGAATAGCCACTAGCTACATCTCCCCAGGCCACAGTCAGCTGTGCCCAGTCTCCAATATATGGCCAGTTTGTTTCAGACCATGAATCATTATATTGATAACAGGAGAAAAAATAAGGCTTCTTCCTGAAGTTTAGCAATGCTACAAACTGACCCGAAGCAGGAACTGCAATTGTCTTTGCATGATTTTGAAAAGAATAAAAAGCATTTTTTTTTTGATCACTGGGCTGAGTCTGACACTTTCTGGCAGTCCATCTGGAGGAAGTATTACAAAATAGTATTGTCCTGGAAAGTGCAAGAAAAGTACTGACCTTGGGTCCCTTTCTGTCAAGCTTGAAAAATACACTTTATTGCTGCCATTGAATACCAAGAACAAAGAGAATATCACTTACAAGATGGTGTCAAGCTGCATCAAGCAAAATAACCTGAAGGAATACCTTCATGTTATATTAGCACATCTTTCAGCATGTGTTCCTTCTTGCATTTAGAAAAAAAGGTTTATTTTTCTTTTCAGAGTGAGGGAAAAAGCCACCACTGACAGCCCTTTGTGCTGAAGGTTACATTATTAATGAGTGTTGGGAAAGGGAGGAACTTTATATAAATACAGTATCATTGCAGTTGAAAGAAGATGCAGAATGTACTGTTCAAAAACAGGAGTGGGGTGATTGATTTCTTTAGGATATTTAAAAACACACATACATGTATGGAATCAGATATGACCTGAATTACCAGAGGTGTNGAAACTGTTAGCTCAATGTGCAGTAGCAGACAAAATGACCAAATGAATTATTGTGTGGAAAAGTACCCACCTGGACTTTGAGTACTGTGCATTGCTCTTGTGTCTGTGTTTGTGGAATGTAATGGAGTTGGACAAAGTACAGACATGGGCAACTAAAATGGTGAATGGGATGGGGTATCAACTTATGTGAATAAGCTAAAAAGGCTGTGACTTTACATTAGACAACAGAATGAGGGGGAAAAAAAGTTAAAAAAAGAAACTGGAGAGCACAACACCAAGTAGGTATCCTGACAGATCCTATCTTTGAAGAAAAAAGTTGGGGGAAAAGTGCATCTGGAGTATCCATGTGAGGTACTGAAGGAGCTAGGAGAGAGATTTTGGTGTGAAACATTAGAGGTACTTGTGGACATGCAGAAGGTGACAAGTCAAGGGATTCTGCAAACGTGCAGAGTACACAGGACTTCACATGGTATTTTCCAGCTTTTAATATACCATTCCTCATTAATCAGACTGGTTAAAATTCACCTGCTAAAAAGAAACTGGACATGTTGTGAACAACAGGGCAGGGTCCAGAGTGCATAATCCACCTAAATGTGCCCCTACCTTCTGAGACCTTCTTTCATGGACAAGACTTCCATGACAACAGCTAAGGCCTGAGAAAGAGCTGTGAGAAGCCCACATCTGCAGTGTCTGCTCATGTATCCTCTATGCAGTGGTTTGGGAGCTTCATTTAAGCTCAGAACCTTGCTCAAGCTATATTGTAGGTATGCTGTGCCTGGCTTTTTACCTTGCTAAAACTGGCCTTGCCTTGTTGCCTTCAGTCCTGCCTTGACCTCAGACTTAACCTCATCAATACAGATGTGCCTGGTAATCACTCATCTTCTGGACATGTATGCCCATCATCACCAGATCAGATCTGCTCTTCTAGAGTACTGTGGTCCTGTGCCTGCTGTGAATGAGGACACTCTCTACCAACTGTGACCCTGGCTACTCTGGTCTGGTAGAGCAGTATGCTTTTGCTGCTTCCTGGAAAGCCACAAGAGCAGTCCTGGCATTCACCTTCTTTTTTATTACACATTGTGGAGTGCAATTTTGTGACTGACGTCAGTAGGAACACAATTCTTTAGTTCTTGCAGGTCCTTTCAGAACCACATTTTTAATGGCTCACCACTGATTTTGTTTTTCCCAGATTTCAGTTACCCAGGTTAAAAGCAACGCAGTTAAAAGGATGTAGGCTGTATGAATTGTTTCACAATAAGACAGACTGAAACCCTGCAGTTAAAGATTCATGCTTTGTCTACACTTTAAAGAGAAGGAAATATCCAGACAGGAGAGTGTGTAGCTCTGCCTCCTTAGGGCTTTTTTCTCCCATCGACATTCATCTGAATAGCCACTAGCTACATCTCCCCAGGCCACAGTCAGCTGTGCCCAGTCTCCTGCAACTCCAATATATGGCCAGTTTGTTTCAGACCATGAATCATTATATTGATAACAGGAGAAAAAATAAGGCTTCTTCCTGAAGTTTAGCAATGCTACAAACTGACCCGAAGCAGGAACTGCAATTGTCTTTGCATGATTTTGAAAAGAATAAAAAGCATTTTTTTTTTGATCACTGGGCTGAGTCTGACACTTTCTGGCAGTCCATCTGGAGGAAGTATTACAAAATAGTATTGTCCTGGAAAGTGCAAGAAAAGTACTGACCTTGGGTCCCTTTCTGTCAAGCTTGAAAAATACACTTTATTGCTGCCATTGAATACCAAGAACAAAGAGAATATCACTTACAAGATGGTGTCAAGCTGCATCAAGCAAAATAACCTGAAGGAATACCTTCATGTTATATTAGCACATCTTTCAGCATGTGTTCCTTCTTGCATTTAGAAAAAAAGGTTTATTTTTCTTTTCAGAGTGAGGGAAAAAGCCACCACTGACAGCCCTTTGTGCTGAAGGTTACATTATTAATGAGTGTTGGGAAAGGGAGGAACTTTATATAAATACAGTATCATTGCAGTTGAAAGAAGATGCAGAATGTACTGTTCAAAAACAGGAGTGGGGTGATTGATTTCTTTAGGATATTTAAAAACACACATACATGTATGGAATCAGATATGACCTGAATTACCAGAGGTGTTAATTTAGAATAATTGGTCTAGGTGCCCCTGCTCTGGCAGGGGGG
>VYZU01056148.1:9595-22503 GCA_013401355.1 Ceyx cyanopectus | reverse complement strand
AAGCTATTATTAAACAGTGAGATCAAGAGCTCAGGAAGTTTCTCTGCACTCCAGCAAGGTAACGCTGCTGTCACACCTTGAGTTTCAGCAGCAAAGGTGATTATCACTTGCTACGAATCAAACTGCTCAGTATCACTGACAGTGGGGAAGCCCAAATGGTTGGGATGTGCTGCACATGAGGTGCTGTCTGGCTACACGACTCCCGTTTATTCCAGCACCTTCCCAAGGACACAGCCAACTGTCCATCTGCCCCGTGCTGTGCTCTGAGGTAGCTGTTCCCACTGCCTTACATCCTGAGCCACAGTGAGACACTGCAGGAGCACAGCACAGCCCCAGCAGCTCTCCTGGACTGCATCTCTCTTGGACTGCATCTCTCCTGGACTGCATCTCTCCTGGCCTGCAGCTCTCCTGGCCTGCAGGAGCACAGCACAGCCCCAGCAGCTCTCCTGGCCTGCAGCTCTCCTGGACCACAGGTCTCCCGGGCTGCTGCTCACCACTTGCCAGTTCCTCCCCCTGGAGCTGCTGTCCTCAGACGTGCTGAGGCCATCGCCTCTTCTTGTGTTTTCCCTTAAAAAAGAACAGGAGTCTCCCTGTCACCCGCTAAGTGATCGAATGCACCAGTGCTCTAGGGTTTCAGCTTTGCAGCCCAGCTAAGGTGCTTCAGCATCATAATGGTGAGGGAGGTGATTCTCCCCCTCTACTCTGGTGAACTCCACCGCGAGTCCTGCATCCAGCTCTGGGGTCTCCAGCACAAGAAGGAACTGGGGCTGTTGGAGCAGAGCCAGGAGGGCACAGAAATGACCAGAGGACTGGACCCCTCTGCTGTGAAGACAGGCTGTTAGTGTTTTTCAGCCTGGGGAAGGGAGGACTCTGGGGAGACCTTATTGTGGCCCTTCAGCGCTTAAGAGGGGGCCCACGGGAAAGAGGAGGAGGGACTTTTTACCGAGTGACAGCAGTGGCAGCACAATTATTGGTTTCTAACGGATAAAGGGGATATTTAGTTCCGCTATAAGGAAGACTTTTTTTTTATGACCAGGCCGGTGAGTCCAGGGCCTGCTGTCCCGGAGAGCTGTGGGTGCTCCCACCCCGGCAGTGTGCGTGGGGCTTTCCACAGCCAAGGCAAGATGTCCCCGCCCACGGCATGAACTGGACGCTCTTTGAAGACCCCCGTCGAGCCAACCCACTTTGTCAAAAGAGACCGTGCGTGTTTGAATGCGAACTGCACACGCGTGGCTCCTCGGTACTGTTCAATGACACCGCTAAGACGCTGTACGCTTAACTGCCTCCCTCCCTAAGCACGGCCGCGCCGAGGTCGCGCCGAGGTCGCCGCGAGCCCTGCCACGGCCCCGCCTCGTCTCCCCAGAGCCCCGCGCAGCCCCGCAAGTACCGCCCCGGGGGCGGGGCCGCCGCGCCCTGCCCGCCTGTCACGTGCGTTAGCGACAGCCGGTGGCGGCTCCCATTGGCGGAGAGCGGCGGGGGGCGGGGCCGTGGCTGCCGGGCCGTCAGCTGCGCGCCGCGGCTCGAACAACAAAGGGCCGCGGAGTCGACGCGGGTGGGCGCGGAGCCGGGAGCGGAGCGGGCGGGTGAGTGAGTTAGTTCACGGTGCGGGGCCGAGGGTTGCATCGCGCTGTCCCGATAGCCGTGCCCTGCGGTGCGAACGCCCCCGGGCAGGCCGGTGAAAAGCGAGCGGCGGGGCTTCGGTCTCCCCGCGCGTCCGTCCCGGTTTCTTCCTCCTTGGAGCAGGCCGGAACCCGGAGAGGGGGGAGGGGGGGGGGGGGGGTGGTGCGGTGTCCCGGCCGTCGGTCAGCCGCCGGCGGCGTGTTCCGTCCCGCCGCCGGGAAGGTGCACAGCTGCCGCGGGCTCCGCCAGGTGACCCGGCGGCCCCGCTGCGAGCAGCGCGTTGGAGCCACCTGGTGGCTGCGGAACGGCTGCGGGCACCGGGGATCGTCAGCCGGGCTCTGGCATGGGGCTCGGGCGCTGCTGGAGGGGGCTGCATCTTGTGATCGTTGTTGGCTTGGGTGGGTTTGTATGTTTTTTTTGTGTGATTTTAATTAGCCTACATCCCTCTCCCCTAAAAAAAAGCCCCAACCCAACAAAATAACAAACCAAACAGAACCAACTGAACAAAAAAAGCCACCCCAAAAACCAACCCGACGTCCCAAACAAACAAAGAGGAAAGAGAGGTTTGATGCAACACGATATCGTTGCTGTGCTTTGGGTGCGTTATCTCCAACAGCTTCTGAATCAGCCCTGCAGCTGAGTCCGTTTTTCCTCCTGTGGGGGAGAGTCCCAAG
This sequence comes from Ceyx cyanopectus, assembly GCA_013401355.1. Classification (NCBI taxonomy): domain Eukaryota; kingdom Metazoa; phylum Chordata; class Aves; order Coraciiformes; family Alcedinidae; genus Ceyx; species Ceyx cyanopectus. The sequence continues at coordinate 20,209 of VYZU01056148.1, read as the reverse complement.
GACTGGAGTGCCTCTCCTCCAGCTTCTGTCTCCTTTGCCTCCCCCAGCCCTGCCCCTTGATAACAGGGTCGTTTCTCAGCCCCCCTCTGTCTTGCACAATACCCCCCCAAGCGTGTCGTTTTCAGAGCTGCTTGTCCAAGAGGATGTCAAAACATCAACCGGTTTCTGAATGATTCACTTTTCTTTGGATCCGCTTTGGAGTGGGGGAAGGGGAAAATGGAACAAACTGCTTTTGATCTGCGGAAAGATGTTTCTGGGTCAAAAGTTATAGCTCCTTTTAATTTATACCCTCAGGATCAGCAGTCTTTCACTTGCTTGTTAAAGAGGAATTTGATGTTTCTCTAATGCCTGTGGAGCCTTAATACAGGACTGTGAGCTCTCCTATGCTCCGTGCACAGAACAAAAGCACAGCCTCTGCCTGCAGGGACTTACAGGCTTGATCCAGGGAAGAGGCAGTGCCCGTGTGTGGGAGACCAGAGGAGGCTGGCTCTGATCAGCAATTACACTACGGCTTGCTAGTCAACCTACAGGAAAAACAAAGCCTCTTGTTCCTAGGCCTGGTGCCAGAACAGGGCTAGGGATGGATGTGGGAGATATCTGGAAAGCTGCAGACTTCCAGCTTTCACTTTAAGTCCCTTTCCTTATCTGTGGCAAGCTCCATCCTCCTGCCTTCTCCAGGAGGTGCTTAGGAGTGCTGGGGGCGTGTGGTGTTTCCTTGGGTAACCCGCTCAGGGATTAGCAGCCTTGATGGTTAAAGTTTCCTGGTTGTGACCACTGAAAATGGAACTTCTCTGCTGCTAACGAGCCACTTCTGCTTGCTGTGAATGTCTTTTTCACTGCACTGCTCCTGCCACTTTTTCTTCTGGTGTTGCTCCTTTCCATTTGTTAAACTGATCCAAAGTCCAGAGGGAAATGGTGAATCTTTGTAGCTCTCTTAAAGAGAACACAGATGTTTTATTTTAAACTGAGGTCCTAAAAAGCAGTTTTGGTTTGTTTTGTTTTTTTTTTATCACTACTGCAGCAGAGCCAGTTGTTCTAGTGTTGTATTTTCCTCCAGCTAATAGTTCCTGTCAAAGACCTGGAATGCAGGACTTCTAGAGTTACACTCTACCCTTTCCTATGGACTCTGAAGACTGCTTTAAATGCTAATCTTAGTCTTCGTGCTGCTTCAATAAGGAGGTAGCTGCATACATGTCTGTGGGAGCAGGTGTTTGTCCATGCATTGAACACAGAGGTGATAGGGTCTGATGCTCTGGGGTAAAAGAAGAGGCCAAAACAACCTGTAGTGTGTCCTGAGTTAGGGTGAAGCTCAGTGTGCTGGCCTTAAACAAAGTTCTTTATGGGTTGTAACTACATTTATGGCCATGTTTGTCTAGTGTGGTGTCTCCCTTTCTCTTTATGAATGCAGACACACCCTATTCTGTGCCTATCTTCTTCCCTGTTTAATTATTAAGCAGGTATTTAATCTGTAATAATCCTGACTGCTGTGACAATTCCAATATTGCTCTGATGAAGTTAACTTGTAGTCAGATTGGTGGCTTTTCACAAGTAGTCTTTTTCAGCTGCTTTAATGGCTTCTTTTCATTGGCTTGTATGTGAATCAGGGCTGTAAGTGCTGATCTGAGGTGGCTGAACATCCAGCTTCTCAGTACTAATGGGATTTTCCATTTTAACTGATGAATGTAGTGTTCAAGCTTATGGTGATTAACTGCATGTGGGCTTATGGAAGTGTATTCAACAATAAACATGGAGTTTAAATACAGGAGTTAACTTTTCCGTATTATTTGGACACTTGCTGTGAGAATGACCCTGGTGGTAAGGATCAGTACACTGTGCACACCACACCTTCCTGCATTAACCTGTGAGGGGAGGGAGAAGGAGCGTTGCCTAAGGAACTGGTGCCTCAGGCTGTAGTGGGGAGAGTACTTTGAATTCATTCCCGAGGGATGTGGCCCATTGCTTTGTCATGAAGACCCTTGCCATCTTTTTTTTTTTTTTTTTGCAGGTCTCAGTGTTTACAGCCATGCAGGTCTGGTGCCTAAGCTGATGAAGCATCTATGCACTTTAACCTCAAGCCTGTGCTACTCTGCTAGTAAAGTGTGAGCTGTGCCTTGAACCTTGGATATACAGACCTACCAGCCAAAGTCTTGTTCCTGCCTTAGTAATGTTCCAGAGGTTAAATAACATGCTCATGGGAGAGATTGAGGACTTGTCCAGCCAAGAGCCAGAGTTCAGTGAGAAGGAGGATGAAGAGTGGATTCTGGTTGACTTCATAGGTAAGATGTCTGTCCATCCCAAGCTCTGGCTTTTGCTTGTCTTCTGTGTGAAGAAACCAGTAGCTTGAGAGCAATTTCCAGCCAAACCAGCCTGGGGTGTTTTCCAAACAAATGTACCAAAGCATGTTGTGTAAACTGGTGAGAAAAATGACGTCAGGTTTCCAAACCTGACGCAGGCTGCAGCAGTCCCTCTACAGGGAGAACGTGCTGTATTTATTGTGTGGCTGTAATGCTTTGCTGATAGCAGTTGTGGTACAAGCGTAGAGTGTTATCAGGGAGCTCCCTTTTCCTCTCCCCTTGCTGTTCAAATAAAAAATGCAAATAGACATTTATTTTTGTTTTGTTTTTTTCTCTTGTTTCTGACTGCATGCAGCCTTGTTCTTGACCTGTTCACGTGTCCATGCAAATAGGCGTTTATTTTTGTTTTGTTGGGGTTTTTTTGTTCTATCCTGCTTCTGACTCTGCAACCTTGTTCTTGACCTGTTGGTAGGTGTCCATGCTACCAGGTGTTAAGGTTTGTTGGTTTTTTCTCCTGTGCTGTTTCTGACTGCATGCAACTCTGCTGTTCTTGCCCTGTTTATAGGTGTCCATGCAAACAGGCACTGATCTTTGTTGCTTTTTCTCTTGTCCTATTCCTGACTGTGTGCAACCCTGTTGTTGTTGCCCTGTGAATAGATGTCCATGCTAATTGATTTTTGTTTGTTTTTTTTTTTTCTCCCATGCTTTTGCTGCCCTGGGGCACCCTGGCACTGCAGACACCTGCACCGACTGCTCCATGCAGCCCATGGATGGCACCGAGGTGCCGGCCCCCAGCAGCTCACCTGTCTTCCCCTGCCTGCCAGCTCCCTTGGAGCACCTGCCAGAGCCCAACGAGTCTTGCTTCATCCAGTTTGAGTCGTGTCCCATGGAGGAGAGCTGGTTTATCACCCCTCCCCCATGCTTTACTGCAGGTGGGTTAACCACTATCAAAGTGGAAACCAGTCCGCTGGAGAACCTGCTGATAGAGCACCCCAGCATGTCTGTGTATGCCGTCCACAACTCCTGCCACAGCCTGGGCCAGGCTGCTCGTGGGGATGAGGAGTTCCACAGCCAAGGGAGCCCCAGGTATGTCTGACTTCTCAAGGAGCATTGTTGCTGAAAAGATCTGGTTTCTGCCTGATTGGCTCAGACACTTCATACTGAATTTTCCAGCTGATTCCAGAGCAAGTGAACAAAGTGTGAATGCTGCCCAGGGTGGGTAGGGCTGCCTGCCTGCTTAGAAAAATGTTATCCAAGATCCTGGTGTCAGGAAACAGCTGGGTGTGCCATTCTGACACTGCAGTGAATATTTATGGAGCCTGATTATCACCCTGCAGAACGTGGTCCTGTTGAGAGTGGTGGCAGTTGCCTGTAGAGCAGATCTGAAGGCCCTTGGCTCCTCTGTAGCTGTGTGTGTTTTCCATAACTGGTGCTCAGCACCCTTCAGTCCACTGCCTAGGTGAACAGTAGGACTTCAGTTTTCCTGGCAGGGAGCCTTGTTTTATGTAATTTTTGTTTGTTCATTTCTCTTAAGCTAGTGATAGATTAGGACAGAACTAATTTTTTTTTTCCAAGGGTGGCTTGTGGAACAAAAGCCAACTGAAATACTCCCCCAAACTTACCCTCCCCACCACCCCTCCAAAAAGAATTGTGCTGCAAACTTCTCCTTTTAGCAAGGTGCTAGTTTTGCTTTGGGGTCCTAAAGATCTGTCTGTGTGGTGGTATTGTAGGTGGTGTGTTTGCCATGCACTACTTATCTGGGGTTAGCTGCCCAGTACATGCAGCTATATCAGCACATAGACTTGTTACTCTACATGTTAGTAGAGTATTTCTTTGCCATTATGACTTGGCTTGCCCGTGTTTGTTGATTAGGAAATAATTGGGTATTTTGTGAAGCCTGGTTAATAAAAGACTGACTTTGTCACATCTGGTGCTTATCCTTAGAAACAATAATAATTAAATAATCATAGTATTCTAAGCTTTGTTCTACAGCAAAAAAATAAGTGTGGGGTAGAGTTGCTGTAGGCAGATGCCCATTGACTTCTCTGCTCAGCTCCTTGCCATATTCCAAGTTCTCAGTTGAAAGCAGCAGGTGACAGGTGACATGCAGCTGTGTCATGTTGAAGGATGGTGCTGATACCCTTCACCTGGGGAAGAATCTGTGAGAACACTTAAGTCTAGAGCAGAGGTAGAGAGGGGAACTGGGATCATCAATTACACTGGTAATGCAGTAACTTTCAGAAGCTGTTTTGAAGTCTCTAGAGGTTTAATGCTTGGCCATTTAACATTGTAGGGCCAAAAAGAGCTGCCTAAAGCACAGTGGCACAGTAAGTACCCCTGTCTGGGGACAATGCTTTTCTCCTGATCAGGCTGCTAGCAATGCTGCTTTCTCTAGAGCCTTGTCTGCCAAACCACTGCTGGGTTTAGGACTAACCTTGGTGCCAAATGATGTTACTTGATCGAGCCTAACTGTACCTGCTTTAACAAGCCAAAATGCTAAGAAAATGCAGAAAAATGACTTCAATATTAATTGGGGTGGGACCCAAAGCTTTTACTGTTCCTTGTGAGGTCTGGCTCTGTTGCACATGTAGCAGGACATTTGCTCTTTCTAGCACCCTAGATACCAGGGGCACAGTAGCAAATGTAGCAGCCATCTGGCTTTAGACAAAGCTCCTCTCAAACTGTACTCTGAAGGTGCTGCTGGAGGATCAGCAGCCCTGTCCTCTTGTTTCCAGAGCACACTAGTGCCAGGCTGCCAAAGGCAACAGTGAGATTCAAAACTCGTTTTTTAGCTTTGTTCAAACCACCTCTACTATCCCAGTTTCACCTTAAGACGACAAGTAGAAGAGTGTTGGTTTACAAGCCAGTGCTGGAAGGTTATTTGATAAGAGGGTGGGGGGGAAAGCTTAAATTTGCAAAACAGCAATTTCAAACAATTTTTCTTCCTTCTGTGGAGGAAATTTCTTTGCTCCTTTTAAGTTCCTTTCAAAGCAAAAGGATGCTGTATAAACCACCCCCCTGTTCCTCGGGTTAGTTGCATTTGTCCATCACAAACCACACCACTTTGGTTCAGCAGTTAACCAACTGCTAGCTAAAGACAAGGGCATGCTGAGGAGGTTCTGAAGCTTCACTTGGGGCTCCACCTCCAGCACTGCTGATCTTAAGGGATCCCCCCCATACAGAAAACAGTTGCTCCATATTTGCAGACACTCATGGAAGTGAAACTGGTGTAGTCTGCACAGCAAGGCACTGGGGATGGGTTTCTATGGGGTTTCTCACTTCTTGCTTCCTCTTTCAAGTGGTAGGTTTAGGACACTACCCAGGATGTTCACACAGGGTATTCTGGAGTCCATAGGTTTCAGTCATCTCAAGATACCTAAGTAGCCAAAAGCAAGGATTTGGATATTTAAAATAAAAGGGAGTATTCCCTTGCTGACAGGGAGTGTTTTGCTCCAGTGTGGAGTTGGGGCAGGCAGAAGAGCTCACTTCTGTGCCAGACACCTGCAGCCCACCTAGAAGGTGGCTCCAGGGGTGTGCTGTGAGCATAGCAGACCACACAGCTCCAGGGGCAGCATACAGCAAATGAAAGCTAAGCTCTTCCAGGTGAGACCTTGCATATGGTCACGATAGTGCTCAAAAGCAAATTTCCCAAGAGACCTCTTGCTCCTGCCTGAGCAAGGTTCTGGTCTTGCTGACCAAGTCACCACTGTTGACAGCTAGTCACTGGGTCCTGGGTGGGAAGAAGGCAAATGACTCTGGTGTGGCTGGTCTCCTACCAGAGTGGCAACTAGAACTGGGATTTGCTATGTCTTAAAATTATCAGGCTATTTTTAGCTTTACAGCTTTACTTTAGAAGTTTGGGAAACACCAGGGATTGTTCTGTCAAGTAGGGAAATTGGAGTTTGTTGGTTTTTTTTTGTTTGTTTTCTCTTTCTCCAAAATGTCAGCCCCTGCTTCCCTAGGCTGCTGGTTTGTTTTCCACTAGTGCATGATGGAGTGAGGGTTTGCCAAAGCTGCTGACTCTGCCCAGGAAATCTAGAGGGCTGGCTGCAGAACAATGCATTTTCTTTGTCACAGCTGCTCTACCTTTTCCCTTCCTTAGCATGCACATGTTTATATTTACCTGTGTGGCTGACACTCCAAACACACTTCCATTAGTGTGCTTCAGTTTGAAGACTGAACCACCTCCATGCAAGGGGATTTTTAAAGCCAACTTTGCCTGGTGGTTAACTCTGAGTCTTCTAAAGCTGGAGCAATGACNACCCCCCTGTTCCTCGGGTTAGTTGCATTTGTCCATCACAAACCACACCACTTTGGTTCAGCAGTTAACCAACTGCTAGCTAAAGACAAGGGCATGCTGAGGAGGTTCTGAAGCTTCACTTGGGGCTCCACCTCCAGCACTGCTGATCTTAAGGGATCCCCCCCATACAGAAAACAGTTGCTCCATATTTGCAGACACTCATGGAAGTGAAACTGGTGTAGTCTGCACAGCAAGGCACTGGGGATGGGTTTCTATGGGGTTTCTCACTTCTTGCTTCCTCTTTCAAGTGGTAGGTTTAGGACACTACCCAGGATGTTCACACAGGGTATTCTGGAGTCCATAGGTTTCAGTCATCTCAAGATACCTAAGTAGCCAAAAGCAAGGATTTGGATATTTAAAATAAAAGGGAGTATTCCCTTGCTGACAGGGAGTGTTTTGCTCCAGTGTGGAGTTGGGGCAGGCAGAAGAGCTCACTTCTGTGCCAGACACCTGCAGCCCACCTAGAAGGTGGCTCCAGGGGTGTGCTGTGAGCATAGCAGACCACACAGCTCCAGGGGCAGCATACAGCAAATGAAAGCTAAGCTCTTCCAGGTGAGACCTTGCATATGGTCACGATAGTGCTCAAAAGCAAATTTCCCAAGAGACCTCTTGCTCCTGCCTGAGCAAGGTTCTGGTCTTGCTGACCAAGTCACCACTGTTGACAGCTAGTCACTGGGTCCTGGGTGGGAAGAAGGCAAATGACTCTGGTGTGGCTGGTCTCCTACCAGAGTGGCAACTAGAACTGGGATTTGCTATGTCTTAAAATTATCAGGCTATTTTTAGCTTTACAGCTTTACTTTAGAAGTTTGGGAAACACCAGGGATTGTTCTGTCAAGTAGGGAAATTGGAGTTTGTTGGTTTTTTTTTGTTTGTTTTCTCTTTCTCCAAAATGTCAGCCCCTGCTTCCCTAGGCTGCTGGTTTGTTTTCCACTAGTGCATGATGGAGTGAGGGTTTGCCAAAGCTGCTGACTCTGCCCAGGAAATCTAGAGGGCTGGCTGCAGAACAATGCATTTTCTTTGTCACAGCTGCTCTACCTTTTCCCTTCCTTAGCATGCACATGTTTATATTTACCTGTGTGGCTGACACTCCAAACACACTTCCATTAGTGTGCTTCAGTTTGAAGACTGAACCACCTCCATGCAAGGGGATTTTTAAAGCCAACTTTGCCTGGTGGTTAACTCTGAGTCTTCTAAAGCTGGAGCAATGACACAAGTTGCCTTATTTCTGATCTGTGCTGTCTTTTGGGCTCAGAGAGGTCTGGAAGGAAAGGGCTAAGACGCCAAAAGTCTAAAGGCTGTTGTGCCTGCACACAAAACACGACTTGGCAGCACTGAGAATTACTTCCCAGTGTGGTTTTCCTAGTCTGGCTTGGCCTTGCTTCAGCCCGCATCTGCCCAGTAGAGTGAGGTGCCCTTTTAACGTTCTGGGTGTTTTGTCCCTGGTTTGTCCTTTAGTCTGTGTGTCTTTCCAACACCTGACAACTGCTTGTTGCATTTCCAGACCGGAGGCCCGGAGTGACGCGGGGCAGCGTGTTCACTGCTACGTCACAGCTCTGGCTGCCCATTCAGCTTTCCTGGAGAAGACCAAGAGCTTTCGGCCCATGGCCTGGCTGAAGGAGCATGGGGAGAGGCAGCACCTGAACAGGAACGGGCTGCGGCGGCAGAACCTGGCCAGGGATGGGCACTCCCGGCAGCTGCGGTCCCACGGACTCTTTGTGCACCAGCCCTGCCACCGCCAGTTCAACTACTGACAGTCCTGCTCCCCCTCTGCCAGCCCCTTGGGCCTGTTCTTTTCTCCCCTGGGTAAGTGTGAGGTCGGTCTGGAGCTGAGCCTCAGGCCTTCCAACAATCATGGGTAGCCCCATTCTTCTGCAATGACACCTGAATCCCCCAACATCTTTCAACCGGTTCAATCCCAGTGTCTTTGAGGCCTGCCAGGAGGATGGTCTGTGTGCTGGGATATGAAGTGTGATGTCTAGATGGGTTCTTAGCTCGTATTTTAAAGAAACTTAACTGAGGTGGAAACCAGTGACATGAATAGAAGCTGGACAGTTTGGGGTTAGCCATCTGCTTTCGTCACCAGGCTCGAGTGTCTGTCTGTATTCAGCACATGTGATGAGTTTCTAGCAAGATCCTCCTACAGCTGCTGGTGGATGTTAGATAGCTGTGCTCAACTGTTACAAGGAGATGATCTCATCTAAATTGCCTAGTACCTGCTCATGGTAGTGGGGTCTGTGTGGGTGTTGGGTACTTGATCTGGGAATTGGAATACTGTTGCTGCAGTGTGATGTGGCCCTGGGGTTACAGGGGCAGCACCTCCCAGGGGAGTGGAAGGAGAAGTGGACCTATGAGCTAAGTGCAGGCACAGCCCAGAGAACTGAACTGGGTTTTGCTTAGCACAATTTGAGTTCTGTCTCCTTTTCTCTTTCTGCCTTTGAAGGATGTGTTTCCCTATCCCTGTTTCATTTAATCTTAAGTCTAGTTAAAGGAAAAAGATGGTGGATTGACTGTTCTTAATCCCCTCAGCAGCTGATTGCTCTCAAAAGAAGTCAGGCTGATGGATAGCTGTATCTGAGCTGCTAATTGCTCGAGGATTGTCTCATTTACATATTGAGAGTAGCTCAAAAGGAGCTAGAAGGAAGGTTTTATTAGAAGTTCTCATTTTCTGTCTCTCTGAAAGTGAAGTCTGAGCAAATCGTGACTGGAAATGAAGGGCAGTGTGTGTCAGGGAGAAGAAGATGCTGACAAACGGTCTTGCCTAACTCAACAGTGCTAACAAGGTCTGTACAAATTGAGCTAGATCAGCAGTGGTGGCTCTCCCAGCCCTCTGAGCAATAGCAATTCCAGAGGCCAAGGTGTGTGTGTGGGGGTAAGCCATTCCAAATGAATAATTTTCTTAAGAACACTGCAAGATGGGTTGGTACTTAAAATGAAAATTCACCTATTAGCAAAGAGTGTATTGCACAGGGGCCACCTGGTAAGTCAGCCTGGGAAGTAGGTAAATGGCTATGGAGGTGGAGAAGCAGAAATCTGCACTGAAAGAAGGGGGGAGGGGTGGGATACAAGCAAGTTTATCCTCCTTACTGTGTCTTACTGTGTTTACCTTGAGGTTAGTGCCTAGGGCATTAAAGTGTTAGCGTGACATGCAACTGTGTCTTCCACTAGTCCTCCTACAGAAGTTAGTGTGAGGAATCTTCGAAATTAGGCAGGATCAACAATGTGAATTATTCCAGACATATGAAGTGTTTTAAATTCAGCCAAATGCTTCAATTTCACTGAAGCAGAACCCCAGCAATCTGGATGGACCCTGGTGTAGAGGAACTGGTGCATGTTCTGCAGCTGGAACTGCTGTGAAGCATATGTAGGGTACAGAACATTTGTTACCCCTCACTACAGATGTGCTGCTTCACTAGGCTTGGTTAGCATTGCTGCAAAGGGATGATGGCAAATAGGTCAATATATAAAAACAAGAGATGCTTTCCTGGGTGCACCAGTCTTTTTTCTTTTTAAGACACATTGAATTTACATGAATGGTGAAAGAAAACAAAATTGGTCACATCAGGAGTTTCCAAAATAGTTTTTATTACTGTTTTTTTTCAGCATTATGTGACCATGTCCATACAATTCTTTTGTGGTCCAAATACTCCAGAGTATCTGCAAATAGCTGTAGTTTGTACATGTGTACACGAATCACAGAATCACAGAATGTTAGAGGTTGGAAGGGACCTAAAAGATCATTGTCCAACTCCCCTGCCAGAGCAGGATCACCTAGACCAAGTCACCCAGGAACAGATCCAGGCAGGTCTTGAGTGTCTCCAGAGCAGGAGACTCCACAACCTCCCTGGGCAGCCTGTTTCAGAGCTCTGGCACCCTCACTGGGAAAAAGTTTTTCCTTGTGTTGACCCTAAACCTCTTGTGCTCCAACTTGCACCCATTGCCTCTCGTCCTGTCATTGGATGACATTGAGCAGAGTCTGGCTCCATCCTCCCTACACTCACCCTTAACATATTGATAGACATT
>VYZU01056147.1:17211-47284 GCA_013401355.1 Ceyx cyanopectus | reverse complement strand
GTTGTTGTGTCCCAGATGCAGCACCTTACACTTGCTCTTGTTAAATTGCATTAAATTTCTCCCTGCCCAGCTCTCCAGCCTGTCCAGGTCTCTCTGGATGGCAGCACAGCCTGCTGCTGTGTCAGCCACTCCTCCCAGTTTGGTGTCATCAGCAAACTTGCTGAGGGTGCTCTCTACCCCCTCATCCAGGTCATTGATGAATATATTGAATAAATATTATTATTACTGTTATTTTTGAATTATTGGCACATTATTATGTTTCAATATAAACACAACTATAAAATGTATGTGTTATGGAAAAACTCCTAAGAAAACTACTTTTACTAACATTATTCTAACTGTAGTTAAAATGGTTATCTTGCTATAAATATTACTTCTCTTTTTTTCAAAACAAATTATGCGCTTATAAAAATTATACAGTTTGACATTCACTGTGTCTTTCAATTGCAAGTCTTTTTCTTACGTGATTTCAGAGAATCATGCAAAAACTCATACTAAGTGATTTTTAAATAAAAACTGTGATTACTTGCCATTAGCTTTCCCTGCTTTTACTATTAAGCAGAAGTCCTCTGGCATGCAGTGCTGAATGACTACTTTTCTCATGATTTCAGGTACTTAAATGTGCACCTTTAAATGTCACTTTAAATCTGATTATTATGATGCAGATTAAGGGAATGCAAGGCATAGATCCTAGCACTGTCACTCAGTCATCTCTGCAAATAAACTCTTACAATGGTCCCTGACAAATATTTGGTCTGTGACAACTATAATTTTTTCAACAAATTATTTAGTGTATTTATGGATTTACAATAATCTAGGGACCATTTCCCTAGTAGTCTAGGTGCAGCTATACTGTTCTGAAAAGTAATAAAAGTTTAGTAATGTCATCATGACTCCACTAGGACATTTGCCCAGAGAACCAAGTAACAGGCCCTGGAAGTGTTTACCTTACTATTATACATTAAGGTTTTAAATTATTTTCTGAGATAAGGAGTCTAAAGGAGTAGTATACACCTACTTTAAAATGTGGTCATGTGAAATATCATCTGTATGTACCGGACACTGAATTCACTTAAGAAAGGAAGAATCTGTGTCTTTCCCTGAAGAGGTCTTTTTCAGACTAAGCAAAGTCAAGTCCACATTCCACATACATTAAATAGACTTCTCATTGTCTCTGTTTTTTCTGGGGTTGTTTTTGTGGTTTGCTTTTGACCACTTTTACCTGATATTAGATACATTCCCGTAAGAGCATGCAAGTGTAAACACTAATTTGCACCTAATCACTCCTTAGTAACTGACTTTGTATCCTGTCTGTTCCTTGAGAAATTGCTTCTGTTGTTTTATCAATTGTTAAATGAAGTAATCTACATTCATCTACTCATTTGACTTAACAGAAACTAGCCACTATACCATCATGAAGACCTTACTGTTGCCCATCTACTGAAAACATTCTGGTGGAACCTATTCATTGAGGATTTACACTATCCTATTGTTTTGAATTCCTGTATCTGTTTTAAACTTAATGTTTTTGGTGGTTTTTTTCTGCTTTTGAGGTTGCATTTTTGATGTTCAAGTGCGCACCAGCATCAATCAAGAGTTTAAATCACCAGGGACTCCAGAAGGTCACCCTAATTCTGGTCGCAGTGTTGGACAATGTAAAGATTCCCCATGCAGTTTAATAAAATGCAGAAATGGTGGGAAGTGCAGAGAAAGTGGCTCTACTGTTTAGTAAGTATATTTTTATTTTTTATTTAGACTACAGCATAGATCTCTAGACTAATACGGATGGTAATTAGTGTTTTGCAAACAGAAATTTACAGGAGGCAATAATCTTATATAGAAAGAAAGAGAAGAAAGATAAAAAAATAGACGAGAACTGCTTAAGTTTTCATTCAGTTACCCAGAGAATTTTAAGTTTACATTAATAAAATCGACACTAAAATATTTAAATCATATTAGTACAATTCCTAGGGAACTTTTTTAAAAACACCCTGCTTCATAGCTCTAGAAATGGACATTTCTGTTTGCAGTCAGGGGGTTAAATTACTTTCCTTTCTTGTTAGCTTTCATGCATCAAAGCATGAAAACATTTAAAGCTGAGGCAGAAAGCATGTTGACTTTGATGAATTGAGATGCTTGTGTTTTTACAAGATCCTGTCCTCTTTTCCCCTTCACTCCAAAAAGCTGTTTATCACTGACTGGCTTGTTGGCTGTGCTTTGTTTACATGTTGTCTGATCTGAAGGTTTGGTGAAACAGCAGTTTCACAGATTCCTCATTATGTTTTGCCAGAAACAGTGGGCTGATTAATGGAGAAAGTGTAGCTCAGTTAGTTTGAAGGAAAAATCAAGATTTCACATATATACAAAAAGACATGGGCTAAGAATAAATCAAAATACATGGCATTTCATTCTTAGCCTCAAGAAAGAAAATTTTCAGGGGAAAAATCAATAAGTGTTTTTATTCAGGGGACTATATATATATTTATTTTTTTTTATAAAGTGCTACTAAGTTCTAAAATACAAATAGGTCTAACAAACTATTTGAGACTTTTTAGTAAGGAGGGAATTTTTAACATCAGTGCCAAGTGTACTTTGTATTTTAACAATTTATATAGAATTAATACTAATTTTAAATTTACAGGTTAGAGTGGATTTTTCTTATATTCTTCTGGCCTCAAAGAAAGAAAGGCATAAGGAGTAGTTGGAACTAACAAGTCCAATGATTCAGTCAGTTTAGAAAATCTGCTTATGGCTTAGGTTTGTAATCATAGCTACACAACACAGACTGTGACGTCTTCATGGGCAAATCCACTATCCACTTTTCCATCATGTGCTTCACCAAACCTACCTCTGATGTGCCCATTATAAGAATTTATCAAATGAATAATGGTTAAGTGAATAGCAGTTGATAACAGACTCCTGTTTCTGGCCAAAATTTGGAATTGTTAACAATGCCTTAAACTGACAACATGGGCAGGTTTTTTTATGGCTGCTCTTCACTGCTTTATTTTCCCTTTTGATGTCCAATTTGATGACTCCTAGTTTATGAAGCCAAGTCCTTTTTGAGTTATTTGCAAAGAAAAACACCAAAAAAAAGTAATGAGATTTTTGTTTGTTTTTTCCACAGATGCTAATATTGTAATGCCAAGATTCAAAACAAAATATTCCCATTAGGTACCTTTTTCTTTCATAATAAAATAAACATATCAAAAAGTTAAATGAGAAACTTTGTTACTACGCTTTTCTGTTAACCATTTTGTATCAGATCAATAAATTTAGGTATCCAATTTTGAAAATGTTGATTACATTGCTAATTGCATGCTAATTTCTTTTGGTAATAAATGGTATGTTGTTTCCTTTTGCTTACCCACTGTAGCTGTGACTGCCTCACTGGATGGAAAGGTGCATTTTGCACAGAAACGATGTCAGTATGTGAACCTGAGCATGACCCTCCACATCTGTGTAAGCAAGGTGGTACCTGTGTGCCTCTGCCTAATGGCTACACATGTCACTGCCCTCTTGGAACAACTGGTGCCTATTGTGAACAAGGTATGTCAAATGGACAGTACACTGTATGTACACTGTATGCAATAATGCCAGGCAGAAAACCACAGTATTTGTCATGTAGCAGTTCAATGTAGTGTGAAGACACAAAGTGCAAAATAGATTTTATTTAAGAAAGTAGTGCTCCTTTCTGTTAGAAAATTCAAGTCATTTAAAGCTATTAATAGTTAGGTATTGTTTTCTGACTCCACTTATTTTTAACACCATTTGTTGCTTCTTGTTTTTTCAAATCATTCAGCCAAATTAATGGTCAGTGCAACATTGTCAGATACTGAGGGGACAGGAAGCATTGCAGAGAAGTGTCATAGTGCTTAGTTTAATTCCCAGGCTCACCATCATGAAGTATGTTGAGAAATATACTTAAGAGTTCAGTATTACACATCTGAGTATACTTCAGAGGTAGGAAGCATCTGGGACCTTATCCAATTTCTGACACTAATGGAGAGGTTCCTGTTGACTTCACCATCTATTGGGTAGGGATGCCCTGAGAACGATGATAAATATACAAACATTACTGAAATAATCTTCAAGTGTCTATTTTCACTGTCTTTCCTCCACCGTGTCACCCTCAAAATATGTCCTCAGTTTGCTGGCTTTCTATTTTCTAACCTCATGTAAAGGATTTTCTCTGTTTTCTTCTCTGAGAGATTGCAGAAATGAATATTCAGCAATGTGAATTCAACACACATGCTGCAAGCTCAATGGCTTTTAAGTGTCCAAAGTGCTTCTCTATGCAAGAAGATGTAGTACAGACTGCACCCTCCATTCTGCAACTCTTAGATTCAAGTTAATATGGTACAAGCTTATGTTTTTCCTTTGAGAAGCCCTCTGTACATCTTTTGGAGAAGCAAGTTACTGTTAAGCAGCTCCCTTTTCAAACTGCCTGACAGAACCCAGACTCCTTTGTTGTGCCTACAGAGCACAAAAATGACAAGCTGAATACACACTATAGATGGATATAGTTTTCAAATCCCTTAAGAGGAACACTTGCAATTAGTATGCTCAAACCAAAGACAATATAGCTTCTGGGAAGTCACTGCTAAATTCTTTATTCCGTGTTGGAATGTACTTTACCTATTCCCTCTGCTGCAACAGTTTTCAGGGCTCTTTATATGAACTTTTCAACTTTGAATTGTCATCTCAAGTAGGGTTTTAAAAAGTAATGCCATCTGGATTCAAGACACTGATCATCTGAACATGTGCTATACATAAAGCAGGTAATTAATCAGCAAACACTCCTGTGCTTTGGTTTCAGGATATATTTGGAGATTCTTCTGATGGCCACTATTACCAGTACAAATAGCTTATATCTGAGCAACAGAAAATTGTATTTCTTGTAGATTGTCATCCTTTAAGTAATTTCTCGACCTGGTAAACACATTAGAGGGTCCCTCTCTGTTCTATTGAAAAGCTTTCTTTTTATGAATAGGGACTGTGAGTCCTGACCAAACTCTTTGCCCTGCATTTCACCTTACTCTAGCAGAATAATGAATTATCACGAGATTTTTCAAAGCACAGTTTTCACTTTTAGTGGATGGCAAATTGCTAAAAAACAGCTGTTTATCAAGATTGGATATCACATCTCTGGATTGATGGTGGTTGTTGAAACCAAAAGAGACAGAGATCAATGAACAGCCCAAGGGAACAGGAGAGAAAAAAGAGAAATTAAATGATGGAGACTAATGAATGTACAAGAAAGAAGGAAAAAAAATATGAGAAAAAGACAGAGATTTATGAGAAAAAAACAAAACAAAACAGAGGAGAATAACAAAGGGTAAGAACAAATATGGCTTTACCAAATTACAGCAACTGGTAAATACAGTACAACAGTATGGATAACACAATAATAAGTCAGGTGAATTGAGTAAATGCAGCAGTAGGGTTAAACCACAACAATAAGGAAGAAGACCCTGAGCACAACTGTTATGATTACTTAAACATAAACTGTCAGTAATCAAGCACTAACTGGCCTAGCAAACAGTAAAACTGCTTGTGGTACTTTACGAACTATGTACATGTGNTGACTGCCTCACTGGATGGAAAGGTGCATTTTGCACAGAAACGATGTCAGTATGTGAACCTGAGCATGACCCTCCACATCTGTGTAAGCAAGGTGGTACCTGTGTGCCTCTGCCTAATGGCTACACATGTCACTGCCCTCTTGGAACAACTGGTGCCTATTGTGAACAAGGTATGTCAAATGGACAGTACACTGTATGTACACTGTATGCAATAATGCCAGGCAGAAAACCACAGTATTTGTCATGTAGCAGTTCAATGTAGTGTGAAGACACAAAGTGCAAAATAGATTTTATTTAAGAAAGTAGTGCTCCTTTCTGTTAGAAAATTCAAGTCATTTAAAGCTATTAATAGTTAGGTATTGTTTTCTGACTCCACTTATTTTTAACACCATTTGTTGCTTCTTGTTTTTTCAAATCATTCAGCCAAATTAATGGTCAGTGCAACATTGTCAGATACTGAGGGGACAGGAAGCATTGCAGAGAAGTGTCATAGTGCTTAGTTTAATTCCCAGGCTCACCATCATGAAGTATGTTGAGAAATATACTTAAGAGTTCAGTATTACACATCTGAGTATACTTCAGAGGTAGGAAGCATCTGGGACCTTATCCAATTTCTGACACTAATGGAGAGGTTCCTGTTGACTTCACCATCTATTGGGTAGGGATGCCCTGAGAACGATGATAAATATACAAACATTACTGAAATAATCTTCAAGTGTCTATTTTCACTGTCTTTCCTCCACCGTGTCACCCTCAAAATATGTCCTCAGTTTGCTGGCTTTCTATTTTCTAACCTCATGTAAAGGATTTTCTCTGTTTTCTTCTCTGAGAGATTGCAGAAATGAATATTCAGCAATGTGAATTCAACACACATGCTGCAAGCTCAATGGCTTTTAAGTGTCCAAAGTGCTTCTCTATGCAAGAAGATGTAGTACAGACTGCACCCTCCATTCTGCAACTCTTAGATTCAAGTTAATATGGTACAAGCTTATGTTTTTCCTTTGAGAAGCCCTCTGTACATCTTTTGGAGAAGCAAGTTACTGTTAAGCAGCTCCCTTTTCAAACTGCCTGACAGAACCCAGACTCCTTTGTTGTGCCTACAGAGCACAAAAATGACAAGCTGAATACACACTATAGATGGATATAGTTTTCAAATCCCTTAAGAGGAACACTTGCAATTAGTATGCTCAAACCAAAGACAATATAGCTTCTGGGAAGTCACTGCTAAATTCTTTATTCCGTGTTGGAATGTACTTTACCTATTCCCTCTGCTGCAACAGTTTTCAGGGCTCTTTATATGAACTTTTCAACTTTGAATTGTCATCTCAAGTAGGGTTTTAAAAAGTAATGCCATCTGGATTCAAGACACTGATCATCTGAACATGTGCTATACATAAAGCAGGTAATTAATCAGCAAACACTCCTGTGCTTTGGTTTCAGGATATATTTGGAGATTCTTCTGATGGCCACTATTACCAGTACAAATAGCTTATATCTGAGCAACAGAAAATTGTATTTCTTGTAGATTGTCATCCTTTAAGTAATTTCTCGACCTGGTAAACACATTAGAGGGTCCCTCTCTGTTCTATTGAAAAGCTTTCTTTTTATGAATAGGGACTGTGAGTCCTGACCAAACTCTTTGCCCTGCATTTCACCTTACTCTAGCAGAATAATGAATTATCACGAGATTTTTCAAAGCACAGTTTTCACTTTTAGTGGATGGCAAATTGCTAAAAAACAGCTGTTTATCAAGATTGGATATCACATCTCTGGATTGATGGTGGTTGTTGAAACCAAAAGAGACAGAGATCAATGAACAGCCCAAGGGAACAGGAGAGAAAAAAGAGAAATTAAATGATGGAGACTAATGAATGTGCAAGAAAGAAGGAAAAAAAATATGAGAAAAAGACAGAGATTTATGAGAAAAAAACAAAACAAAACAGAGGAGAATAACAAAGGGTAAGAACAAATATGGCTTTACCAAATTACAGCAACTGGTAAATACAGTACAACAGTATGGATAACACAATAATAAGTCAGGTGAATTGAGTAAATGCAGCAGTAGGGTTAAACCACAACAATAAGGAAGAAGACCCTGAGCACAACTGTTATGATTACTTAAACATAAACTGTCAGTAATCAAGCACTAACTGGCCTAGCAAACAGTAAAACTGCTTGTGGTACTTTACGAACTATGTACATGTGAGATGAACATGCATATGTGCAGATGAGGATATAACTGTTATTAAAGAGTAATCACAGAATAAATGAATAAAAATGTTTGGAAAGGACCTCCTAGATCATCAGGTTCAACCATAAAAAAAAAATCAAAACAAACAAAAACAAACAAAAAAAACCCACCACAAACCAGAAACAACCAAACAAAAACCCCAAACATTCCTACTTTTAGAGCATGTCTTAAAGCACCTTGTCAATTCCTTTCTTAAATGACTCCAGGGCTGGTGATTCAACCACCTCCCAAGCCGGGCTGTGATGTATCCTGCTTTGATCAGCAACCATGAAGGATGCAGTGACTGGGAGCACAGAGTTATGCTACATTATGGCTAAACTTTAGCAGTCAGAGCTGAACTAACAAATTGGAAAACTAAGCTGGAACAAGAGGAAATCCAGGGCGAGTAAGACCTGATAAAAAAAAAACCAACTAGTTTCAATGGTTCATATGGCCTGAAATTCATAGTGCTTACTGGGTCCACTGTCATGATGCTGTAAATACTGAACAATCTTCTTAGAAGGTTGCAGTAAGATGCATATTAAATAAGATAATTTAGAAGATTTAATTCCGATTAGATCAGATAATTTTAAATACTGTGAGAAAACTTCATGAAGTGTCAAGGATGATTCTTCCTGGGGAAGAAGCAACAGTCTAAAGCCCTTTTGCTGCAGATAGATTGATTTATAGGGTATCATTATTATCTCTGTGAACATGCTCTCTTTTTCATAACTAATTATTAAGTGATCTGAACATTAGAAATACAGACACATTATCCAAAATAACTGTCTGCAATTATATTCTAATCTCTACTAAACTGTATTTATTTTGAGNCTTACATGCCTCTGATTCAGCAGCAGTTTGGTAGTGGTATTACTGCTGTCATGCTCTGCTTTATTTAACATCACTGTCAGATTTGAGGATTAGTGCACTAGATCACCTCCATCTCTGCCTGCTTTTGTGCAGTCACTGGAAGGAAAGCTGCATGACATTGGCCTTGGGTGCTGAGCCTTTCTCAGTGGGATGATCCAGCTGCCAAGGGAGACTCACCAATAGCCTTTTTCTGCCAACTCCTGTCCAGCTTGTAGGGTCAAGACAGCACCTAGAAAGCCACGTGCAAGACTCGGATCCCTGAAGCAGTGACAGGCTTTGTGGATTTTTGTCACTGGATTTGTGACAACCTTAAGGATGAAAGCTTTGGGGGAGTACTGCTATCCTTGTACTCACTATTTACCACATACATTTGCTGTCTATGGCACATTTCCAGTGACAAGCATTGCCTGATTTTTGTCAAAATAGAATGAGAACCAAGTCAAGACACACATGTGTGGCTCTTGTTTCCATTTGAAGATGGTTCCCTACCAACATGACTTTTTTTGGCTATCCAGTACTTATTTCAGCTTGTTTTTTCTCTACCCACTTTCAAATGAGTTAACCAACACAGTGAGATCTGATTGGCAAAATATTGTTTAGATTTTTTTTCTTTTCTACTAACAGAGACTATTGATCTGAGGTCTGTGAGGAACAACAAACACAAATTCTGTCGTTACTCACCCACAGGTATTTGTCATTGCAAAACTGGACTTTGGAACTGTCCTGAAAAAGTCCTGAGATTTTGCCAAAAATTTAAATGATCTTATATAGAATCAGGTCACCAAGACAAAGTCCTTATATCTTTAGAGGTATGAAGCCAACTATTTGTAACTAAATATCAAGCAGACTAAACAGTTTGAGTAAGAACCTTTTGTTATTGCTTTACCTGATTTTGAAGAGGGCTCTGAAGGTGAATGTCAAATGTTACCTGGCATATTTTGATTACTATTGTAAGACAAACTCACAATATGATTTAACTCGAGACTTTTACATGACAAGACCTCTTATGTACAAGCACACATACACCCATGCTGGCTTAGATTTATCTGACAATCTGGTTAGACTTGCTAGATTAATACACAACCCATTTCAAAGTGTTTATTTGGAAAACTTGTGTTTCTATGTTTAATTATTTAAAGGACAAGTGCAGACACTCATTAGCTTGTTGGTCTGAGTCACAGTGGCTATTGTGTTCTTTTAGTCTTTTAAGCAATACTGATCTCATCAAGCTTTCTGTTTCTGTTATTTTTCATTTTTTGAAACCTTGTGATAACATGAGAAAATGTTTAAATTGTAGATATACCAGTCATGTCCTACAAGGATAAAAGGTGCTGTTTTACCTGAAAAGCAATCTAAGCTTTTAAATTTCTCAGTAACAGTCCAGTAAATTTAATATTCATTGTAGGCACATAAAAACATGCATTTGTAATATTTATCTCTATAATTTTCAGTGACATGGATTAATCATATATAAACTCAAGAGAAAGTCATGCATGACAAAATGAAGGAATTGATATGCAGTACAACAGAATGCCCTCCACACTAGGTCAGACATGAGTGGCACTGTGTCCCAATAAAAAATCAGTCATGCAGTTACAATTCTCTCCAGTTACCCAACTGCATAAGGACAAGATACAGCAAGCTAAGTAGCACTTAGCAGGATGGCTCTGGAATTATTTCCAGATTTCCTCTATGAACATTAATGATTTGCTGCAAATAGGCTAGTCACCTTACTTTGTGAAGGTGTTCAGCATCTGGAACCAAGGGGAAAAACCAGTTTTAAAGGCAAGGGACCTAGACTGAAGCATCTACATGTGAGTTCAAAATGTAAGTACCCATTATGGTTAATGAATGTCTAGTTAGTAGAGTCAGTTAAGCTATTTAGCTATTAAGAAGCTTTTCTTGGTGTAGATGCTTAGTGCTGTTTGAGATGCCCAGGCATTCAGACCTGTATCCAAAAGCATCCAGACAGGATTCATAGACATGGCACATGGACCTGGACACCTGTGCCTTTCTGGAATGGTACATGAAGGTCAGGTGAAAACCATTGTGAAAAACTAGCAGTTAAGTACCTGTGTTTAGAAAATTGAATAGAGCCATAGGGGAGGATGCTTCAGGATAAGGTTAATTTCTTTCTATATCTGTTGACTGTGTGCATAGCAATGCTGTACAGTTGCATGAAAACAGGACTTGGCTACATGCTGTCAGATATACCTCACAGCTTCCAGATGCCAACTGCAGCAGCTCCTGGGTTTGTGGTTATACCAGCCATGCCCATGTGGATGGCCTAGATATGCCAAAGCATCTCAGTGGAAAGTGACAAGCATGTTAAAGTCATAGTTGACCATAATGGGTATTTTCAAGTCTATAAATAATATGTGTAGACAGCTAAATGTAAGTAACTTAATGCCAAAATTAATCCCTTCGAATTTCTGGTAGTTTTATTTCCCTGACTTAATTACTCTCATAAATACTATGCAGAATACCAGCTTTCTTATACTCCAGTCCTCCTCAAAGCACACTGTTGTGAGACTAAAACCAGTCCAAGATATGAGTAAATGAGGATCTGAATTTGAAATTAGACTAACAAAATTTTAGTTGCTTAATTCTTTACCAATTGCTTTACTGGGCTGCACTAAGATACTTACAGTCCCTAGTCTTCAGACTAATGAAAGCTTCCACTGCAGAGATGGTCCCAGCAAGGGAATCTCAGACTGGGCATTCCTTCTTGCAGGTTTTTTCATGAAGCATCTTCACAGCATTTCTGTACTAAGAATAAGTTTACTACCAAAGTAAGACATGGATTAAAATGCAATTTATCATACACTCAAATAATACAATAACCACTGAGCAAATAAGTATGTAAAATTTTATTATTTTGCCTATTAACATCTAATCTCTTCTAGGAAATTGTTTACTGAAATATTCATTGGCCATAAGAAACATAAATTATCCATATCCTGGCTATAATATCCATATCCTCAGATACAGGAGAATCAGGTTCAGATTTCTGGTCCAATTGATTTCCTAGTACTGATTTACTAGTACATAGCTACTTCCACTACAATTTGCTGGGTCACAAAACTTACTCTTCTGCATTCTTACTGTGTTGTACTAACCAACTGAGGTCTACTTTTTTCACTGTGTCCAGTAATAGCTATTTAAGGCTTTGGAAAACCAGAGATCTCTTTAGGGATTTAGCCATATGCTCCTAGATGCTACTTCTTAGCTAATGAGGTCTCTAAATAGAGATTACAATTCCACTGCAACAAAAACAAGCTGTAGACTTCACTTACAAAATTGCAATCTTTTGTTCCAGTATTGCTCAGAATAATGATTGCCTGCCTCAGTCTCTCTTCTTTAGGGACAGCAAGGATTACTAATAGCTTCAGGTCTGGCATTGTTCTGACTGTTATATTCAAGCTGTGTTAATAAGCAGTATTTTTGTTAGCATGCTCTACATGTTACGGCACTGAAAATGGAAGTTGAACTATTTTTTATACACATTAATTAGTTTATAAGTTATAAAAAGCTAGTTTATCAAGGTTAAATAGTGATAATTCAACAGAAAAATAAATTTCCATTTAGGTAAGTTTAAATTCATTTTTTCCAAATATTTACACATGCAATACCAGTAATCTTTGAGCTACAACCTCAAGCAGATTGCACTTTAAGATTAAGATTTCCAAACAGCAAAATTTGTCACTGTTTTCCAAAATTCAAAAAAAGCAACTGGTGAAGCTGTTCTCTCTCTCCATTAAGGAATGAGACCACTGAAAGTTTCTTGATTTTGGAGTTTAAAGCTTTCAGAGAGATGTTTATTGCTAATGAACTGTTGCACTGTAAGTGCCAGGGCCCCCAGATTCATCCTTCCACTGCTTTCTGAGCGTTTGTCTGCTTGATCTAAGAGCCAGCCTACAGATGGGGCTGCTGTCTGATTGCAAAAACAGCTTTTCTGTGAAGCCCAACAGGAGCTTCCTGCTGCATTGCTGCAGGAGCAGCTTATAAATAAAGGCTCCTGCACTAGATCCTGTGCTGAACTATACTGCAGCAGCTCCACATCCATGCCTTATCCAGCCGTGGCAATCTGGACTTGGACTCAGACTCACGGACTGACTTGAAGGCTTGACTGTAAGACCTGCCTCATCACTGTGGGAACACCTGGTGATCTGGCATCTGGAGCTGATCTGGCTGCTCTCCCCTGGGCTTGGCCTGCTCACTTCACTCCAGACAGGGCCCTAGCTGGGGAGGCTTCTGTCCTGCAACCCATGTTACATCACTGGTGGCCCTTAGCTCCCAGATCATGGACCTCACTGCTCCCTGAAAGCAAACCTGGCTTCTGACACCACCAGAACAAAACAAAGTTATGGCTTGTAGTCAGGACAGTAGATAAGTGACAAAGTTCTATGAATAATCTTTTCTGATATATTTAGTTGCAAAAAGGATTTGAGAAAAGCAAAGCAAACTGTTATAGCTAGTTAATACCACAAACTGACTCATCCATCCAAACCATTTTTTGCCAATATGGACATACAATTGATATGAAAGACTGTCAGAGGTCTTGTCAAACTCCAAGCAAATAAGATTCTATTTTCTCAACTTGGCACTAAGCCATCCATCTCCTCATACAAAACCGTCAGGCTGGTCACACACAATTTGACCTTGTCACCATCTTGTCCTTTATGTGCTTGGATATTGTGTCANGATATGGATAATTTATGTTTCTTCTTGCAGGTTTTTTCATGAAGCATCTTCACAGCATTTCTGTACTAAGAATAAGTTTACTACCAAAGTAAGACATGGATTAAAATGCAATTTATCATACACTCAAATAATACAATAACCACTGAGCAAATAAGTATGTAAAATTTTATTATTTTGCCTATTAACATCTAATCTCTTCTAGGAAATTGTTTACTGAAATATTCATTGGCCATAAGAAACATAAATTATCCATATCCTGGCTATAATATCCATATCCTCAGATACAGGAGAATCAGGTTCAGATTTCTGGTCCAATTGATTTCCTAGTACTGATTTACTAGTACATAGCTACTTCCACTACAATTTGCTGGGTCACAAAACTTACTCTTCTGCATTCTTACTGTGTTGTACTAACCAACTGAGGTCTACTTTTTTCACTGTGTCCAGTAATAGCTATTTAAGGCTTTGGAAAACCAGAGATCTCTTTAGGGATTTAGCCATATGCTCCTAGATGCTACTTCTTAGCTAATGAGGTCTCTAAATAGAGATTACAATTCCACTGCAACAAAAACAAGCTGTAGACTTCACTTACAAAATTGCAATCTTTTGTTCCAGTATTGCTCAGAATAATGATTGCCTGCCTCAGTCTCTCTTCTTTAGGGACAGCAAGGATTACTAATAGCTTCAGGTCTGGCATTGTTCTGACTGTTATATTCAAGCTGTGTTAATAAGCAGTATTTTTGTTAGCATGCTCTACATGTTACGGCACTGAAAATGGAAGTTGAACTATTTTTTATACACATTAATTAGTTTATAAGTTATAAAAAGCTAGTTTATCAAGGTTAAATAGTGATAATTCAACAGAAAAATAAATTTCCATTTAGGTAAGTTTAAATTCATTTTTTCCAAATATTTACACATGCAATACCAGTAATCTTTGAGCTACAACCTCAAGCAGATTGCACTTTAAGATTAAGATTTCCAAACAGCAAAATTTGTCACTGTTTTCCAAAATTCAAAAAAAGCAACTGGTGAAGCTGTTCTCTCTCTCCATTAAGGAATGAGACCACTGAAAGTTTCTTGATTTTGGAGTTTAAAGCTTTCAGAGAGATGTTTATTGCTAATGAACTGTTGCACTGTAAGTGCCAGGGCCCCCAGATTCATCCTTCCACTGCTTTCTGAGCGTTTGTCTGCTTGATCTAAGAGCCAGCCTACAGATGGGGCTGCTGTCTGATTGCAAAAACAGCTTTTCTGTGAAGCCCAACAGGAGCTTCCTGCTGCATTGCTGCAGGAGCAGCTTATAAATAAAGGCTCCTGCACTAGATCCTGTGCTGAACTATACTGCAGCAGCTCCACATCCATGCCTTATCCAGCCGTGGCAATCTGGACTTGGACTCAGACTCACGGACTGACTTGAAGGCTTGACTGTAAGACCTGCCTCATCACTGTGGGAACACCTGGTGATCTGGCATCTGGAGCTGATCTGGCTGCTCTCCCCTGGGCTTGGCCTGCTCACTTCACTCCAGACAGGGCCCTAGCTGGGGAGGCTTCTGTCCTGCAACCCATGTTACATCACTGGTGGCCCTTAGCTCCCAGATCATGGACCTCACTGCTCCCTGAAAGCAAACCTGGCTTCTGACACCACCAGAACAAAACAAAGTTATGGCTTGTAGTCAGGACAGTAGATAAGTGACAAAGTTCTATGAATAATCTTTTCTGATATATTTAGTTGCAAAAAGGATTTGAGAAAAGCAAAGCAAACTGTTATAGCTAGTTAATACCACAAACTGACTCATCCATCCAAACCATTTTTTGCCAATATGGACATACAATTGATATGAAAGACTGTCAGAGGTCTTGTCAAACTCCAAGCAAATAAGATTCTATTTTCTCAACTTGGCACTAAGCCATCCATCTCCTCATACAAAACCGTCAGGCTGGTCACACACAATTTGACCTTGTCACCATCTTGTCCTTTATGTGCTTGGATATTGTGTCAAAATGGTTTTGTTCCATGATAGCTCTCAAGTGAGGTGAGGCTGTCTGGTCTATAAATTCCTGCATCAACCTTCAGACCTTTGTTTGAAGATAACATCATGTTTTGCCTCCCTCCAGTTGTCAGGAATTTCTGNACTGTTATATTCAAGCTGTGTTAATAAGCAGTATTTTTGTTAGCATGCTCTACATGTTACGGCACTGAAAATGGAAGTTGAACTATTTTTTATACACATTAATTAGTTTATAAGTTATAAAAAGCTAGTTTATCAAGGTTAAATAGTGATAATTCAACAGAAAAATAAATTTCCATTTAGGTAAGTTTAAATTCATTTTTTCCAAATATTTACACATGCAATACCAGTAATCTTTGAGCTACAACCTCAAGCAGATTGCACTTTAAGATTAAGATTTCCAAACAGCAAAATTTGTCACTGTTTTCCAAAATTCAAAAAAAGCAACTGGTGAAGCTGTTCTCTCTCTCCATTAAGGAATGAGACCACTGAAAGTTTCTTGATTTTGGAGTTTAAAGCTTTCAGAGAGATGTTTATTGCTAATGAACTGTTGCACTGTAAGTGCCAGGGCCCCCAGATTCATCCTTCCACTGCTTTCTGAGCGTTTGTCTGCTTGATCTAAGAGCCAGCCTACAGATGGGGCTGCTGTCTGATTGCAAAAACAGCTTTTCTGTGAAGCCCAACAGGAGCTTCCTGCTGCATTGCTGCAGGAGCAGCTTATAAATAAAGGCTCCTGCACTAGATCCTGTGCTGAACTATACTGCAGCAGCTCCACATCCATGCCTTATCCAGCCGTGGCAATCTGGACTTGGACTCAGACTCACGGACTGACTTGAAGGCTTGACTGTAAGACCTGCCTCATCACTGTGGGAACACCTGGTGATCTGGCATCTGGAGCTGATCTGGCTGCTCTCCCCTGGGCTTGGCCTGCTCACTTCACTCCAGACAGGGCCCTAGCTGGGGAGGCTTCTGTCCTGCAACCCATGTTACATCACTGGTGGCCCTTAGCTCCCAGATCATGGACCTCACTGCTCCCTGAAAGCAAACCTGGCTTCTGACACCACCAGAACAAAACAAAGTTATGGCTTGTAGTCAGGACAGTAGATAAGTGACAAAGTTCTATGAATAATCTTTTCTGATATATTTAGTTGCAAAAAGGATTTGAGAAAAGCAAAGCAAACTGTTATAGCTAGTTAATACCACAAACTGACTCATCCATCCAAACCATTTTTTGCCAATATGGACATACAATTGATATGAAAGACTGTCAGAGGTCTTGTCAAACTCCAAGCAAATAAGATTCTATTTTCTCAACTTGGCACTAAGCCATCCATCTCCTCATACAAAACCGTCAGGCTGGTCACACACAATTTGACCTTGTCACCATCTTGTCCTTTATGTGCTTGGATATTGTGTCAAAATGGTTTTGTTCCATGATAGCTCTCAAGTGAGGTGAGGCTGTCTGGTCTATAAATTCCTGCATCAACCTTCAGACCTTTGTTTGAAGATAACATCATGTTTTGCCTCCCTCCAGTTGTCAGGAATTTCTGGTGACTGCCATGACCTTTCAAAGCTTATTGATAGCAAGCAGCCTCACAGTGGTATTGACAATTTCCCTCAGCATTCAGAAATGCATCCTGGCTGGTGCCCTACTCACATATGTGTCCATATATTTAGCTGATGCGTTCCCAAGTTCTTCTGCCATTAGTAACATTTCTCTTCCCCAAGATCAGCTACAAGGCTCGGGGACTTGTGAGGCTTGATCAAGCTTTACCAAGTAAAATACAAGACAAACAAGGTTTTAAGCATTTTGGCTTTTTTTCTATATCCTTTGTTATTAGGTCCCCACTCCTTTGAGGAGTGGCCTCACATTTTTTCTAGCCTTCATGTTAGAAGACCTTGTTTCCTATTACATACCTTGGTGGTTTCAACCTCTGATGAGGTTTGTCTCATGAGGGTTTTAGTTCAGTT
The DNA here is from genome assembly GCA_013401355.1 of Ceyx cyanopectus. Taxonomy (NCBI): domain Eukaryota; kingdom Metazoa; phylum Chordata; class Aves; order Coraciiformes; family Alcedinidae; genus Ceyx; species Ceyx cyanopectus. Next base: position 29,912 of record VYZU01056147.1, on the reverse strand, counting down.
TTGTCATGTTGACTGTTTTACTTTTCCACTGCAAGTTTCATTAACATGATGAATATAGCAACACAGGCTTGCTGAAAGTTTTAAGGCAACAATCTGCTTGAAGAAACTATCAAAATGTAATTCCAACAAAATGTAGAGTGAGATGTGTACAAGCATTTCTGCTTCAGTGGTGGGAATTAAGCTGCAAGAATAACCTCAAAAGCTTTGTTTATAACAACAGTTGAATAGGATGTTTGAGCATTACAGGGCAGATCAAATTACAGTATCAAGAGGAACCTGAAAGGTATTATTAATGCATAGTAGAGGAAAAGTAAAGCTTACTTCAGCAATAGTACTTGCAGGAACTTTGTGCTCCCATAGCTCTAACTGGTCTAAACAGATTTAGAGTTTCTCTTGGTATAATTTAGAAATGTATAGCTTCATCAGATACTAGTACTCAGCATAGAAAAGCAAGTTTAAATTAATCAGATACAGAGAAATATTTGCTTAAAAGCCTGTTGTGCTTACAATGCACCACACAGTGCTGAGCAACCTGGTGAGTAACGTAGTAGTAGTTACACAGCACATGTCCTACAGATTAAGCATATAGAACTGGCAGTCATCCATTCACTTCATTTGGTTTTACAGAGTTTCACTGGAGAAAGCACATGTCACACAGGAACTGTCTTCTGCAAGTTTAGTTGACCTTCTGATTTTCTTATGTGCCAAGACAACAACAGTAAAGTACCTCAGCACTTAAAATGACATGTTAGTTTTGCATATGACTGCCATAAAAGCAAATTGAAAAGCTTAAATTGGCTTATATTTCACCTCAGGGGTTTGTCTATCTATCAATGTAATTTTGTAAAAATGAAATTTTATACTGATCACCTCTATGCATTGCAGTAAAGTATTCTGTTCTGAGATATGGATGCACATTTCCATGTACTTTTTGAGTCAGATTATTTCCATGCATATAATCAGTACTTACAGAATCTAAGATAATTTACAAGCAAATTAGAAGTCATTCTAGTACTTTCTGCAGTTAGGCCTGCTGCATTGTGGCAAATTATTTTATTTCCTGACATTTGTTATAATAATTTATTGGGAATAAACCCACCTTTTAACAAAATGGAAATAAAATATTTGTGTCTTAGAAGTTTCAGAATGAAGTATATTAAATATTTTATTTGGTATCTATAAATCAGTGTAACACCTCCTTTCTAAAACATTCTGGTCTGTGATGCTGAAGATGTGGGTGTTATTTCTTAACACTCTGTAATGTAAAGCCATGGATTTAATTCATTCTCTGAGTAATACTTTAAAATCACCTTTTTTATCCTTGTTCTCTTTCTCTGCTCCAAGGCTTTTTATCGTTGCAATCTTCCTTTTATATACCTTTCTATGATAAGCAATGTAGAGTTTCAATCCTGCTGCAGCTGAACATTTTGCTTTCACACTATTCATTGTCCATACTTCTTTCATAAGCAGTAAAGAATTAACTACATTCACAAAGTGAAACTGAATCTGACATGAAGACTTTCAGATGCCTCATTGCACACTTCACCTGCTATGACCTTCTTAAGCAGCAGCATATTTTAATATAAGATTTACTGTTGTGGCATAGTTCCTCCATATATATGTAAGTCTCACTGTACAAAAATTTGCTAAGACTGACTTCTAAATGGTGCATAAACCAAAAACGTCTATGTACAAAGTGAATTCTTTTGCTTGTTTTAAATATGAAGACATCAGTATAGGGATTATGTCTAACTACTAATGGAGAACATTGTCTCTTCCCTACTGAAAAAATACAGGGACCTAAAAATATATATGAGAATTATGATTTTTCCTTTTGTATCTGAATGTTTAGTGATGTAAATTACATCACCTAAACACCTATTTTTGTGTTTTTTTTCAAACAACCTCTCCTGTAGCCTAAAATAAAGGGCTCAGGTGCCAAGTTTTTTGTGCTGTCAATAAAGTGCAAACAGTTGGTGAGGAATAACCTAAGATTTCGGGCCTCTCCTCTTTTTCAGATATTTCCATTAGTGATCCATCATTCAGAGGTAACGAATCATCATGGATGTCATTTGCACCCTTTTATATCCGGCATAAGACCCATATCAAATTACAGTTTCAGCCTCTATCTCCAGATGGTATTCTGTTCTACACTGCACAGCACTTGGGTACTCAGTCAGGTAAGGATATTCCAGGTTGCTAGCATGATACACGCAGCCACTTTTTTGCAAAAGACAGACAGTAAATTTAAGTGATTCAGGCATTCATTCTCTGTAACCGATTGTCTACTGTGACAGGGTTTTGAAATATGAATAATCAAGTTTATAAAACAAAAACAAACAAACAAAAACCCTAAAAAATCACGTAACAAAATTCTGGATTAGTCCAAAGCCAGCAAGTATTTAATGAAGTGGTTCAAGAAACAATTTTCCCTTTATAAGTAATGGCAGAGAGCTTTTCAACAGATTTACTGATACTGGTCCCATAGCTACAGCATATCTACAGTAGGAATCACAGTCTAAGAATTTGGACCCCTATTTTAACAAGACCCAAGTTAAAGCATATAAAAACTGATCACACAAGTTAAGTGAAAGTGAACAGACTATCAGAGAGATAATGAGGTTTATCAGAATTTTAACTTTTTATTTATATAGTGCAGAAAAGCTTGCTGATGCACCATGCAAAGCATGCAAGTTCTACATCTGCCAGAGTGAAAAAAAAATTAAATATTTCTACTATATATAAAAAAAAAAAATAACTTTACTGGGTTAACATTCCTAAAATTTATTTGTAAGAAAACATAATTTGCCAACCCTTGTAAATTCATTTTTTAATTTAGTCTTTAAGGTGTAAATCAGAAACTGCTGGCACCTCCCATTTGCCTTTCTCTAATTACAANCTGCATTGTGGCAAATTATTTTATTTCCTGACATTTGTTATAATAATTTATTGGGAATAAACCCACCTTTTAACAAAATGGAAATAAAATATTTGTGTCTTAGAAGTTTCAGAATGAAGTATATTAAATATTTTATTTGGTATCTATAAATCAGTGTAACACCTCCTTTCTAAAACATTCTGGTCTGTGATGCTGAAGATGTGGGTGTTATTTCTTAACACTCTGTAATGTAAAGCCATGGATTTAATTCATTCTCTGAGTAATACTTTAAAATCACCTTTTTTATCCTTGTTCTCTTTCTCTGCTCCAAGGCTTTTTATCGTTGCAATCTTCCTTTTATATACCTTTCTATGATAAGCAATGTAGAGTTTCAATCCTGCTGCAGCTGAACATTTTGCTTTCACACTATTCATTGTCCATACTTCTTTCATAAGCAGTAAAGAATTAACTACATTCACAAAGTGAAACTGAATCTGACATGAAGACTTTCAGATGCCTCATTGCACACTTCACCTGCTATGACCTTCTTAAGCAGCAGCATATTTTAATATAAGATTTACTGTTGTGGCATAGTTCCTCCATATATATGTAAGTCTCACTGTACAAAAATTTGCTAAGACTGACTTCTAAATGGTGCATAAACCAAAAACGTCTATGTACAAAGTGAATTCTTTTGCTTGTTTTAAATATGAAGACATCAGTATAGGGATTATGTCTAACTACTAATGGAGAACATTGTCTCTTCCCTACTGAAAAAATACAGGGACCTAAAAATATATATGAGAATTATGATTTTTCCTTTTGTATCTGAATGTTTAGTGATGTAAATTACATCACCTAAACACCTATTTTTGTGTTTTTTTTCAAACAACCTCTCCTGTAGCCTGAAGTAAAGGTCTCAGGTGCCAAGTTCTTTGTGCTGTCAGTAAAGTGCAAGCAGTTGGTGAGGTATAACCTAAGATTTTGGGGCTAGCAGCTTTCCTGGGGAAGCTATTCTGAGACGTTCGTGCTTTTTAGGGGTGATATTTTCCAAGGGCAAAAAAACGGCATTTTTTTTCAAACAACCTCTCCTGTAGCCTAAAATAAAGGGCTCAGGTGCCAAGTTCTTTGTGCTGTCAATAAAGTGCAAACAGTTGGTGAGGAATAACCTAAGATTTCGGGCCTCTCCTCTTTTTCAGATATTTCCATTAGTGATCCATCATTCAGAGGTAACGAATCATCATGGATGTCATTTGCACCCTTTTATATCCGGCATAAGACCCATATCAAATTACAGTTTCAGCCTCTATCTCCAGATGGTATTCTGTTCTACACTGCACAGCACTTGGGTACTCAGTCAGGTAAGGATATTCCAGGTTGCTAGCATGATACACGCAGCCACTTTTTTGCAAAAGACAGACAGTAAATTTAAGTGATTCAGGCATTCATTCTCTGTAACCGATTGTCTACTGTGACAGGGTTTTGAAATATGAATAATCAAGTTTATAAAACAAAAACAAACAAACAAAAACCCTAAAAAATCACGTAACAAAATTCTGGATTAGTCCAAAGCCAGCAAGTATTTAATGAAGTGGTTCAAGAAACAATTTTCCCTTTATAAGTAATGGCAGAGAGCTTTTCAACAGATTTACTGATACTGGTCCCATAGCTACAGCATATCTACAGTAGGAATCACAGTCTAAGAATTTGGACCCCTATTTTAACAAGACCCAAGTTAAAGCATATAAAAACTGATCACACAAGTTAAGTGAAAGTGAACAGACTATCAGAGAGATAATGAGGTTTATCAGAATTTTAACTTTTTATTTATATAGTGCAGAAAAGCTTGCTGATGCACCATGCAAAGCATGCAAGTNTAAAGTATTCTGTTCTGAGATATGGATGCACATTTCCATGTACTTTTTGAGTCAGATTATTTCCATGCATATAATCAGTACTTACAGAATCTAAGATAATTTACAAGCAAATTAGAAGTCATTCTAGTACTTTCTGCAGTTAGGCCTGCTGCATTGTGGCAAATTATTTTATTTCCTGACATTTGTTATAATAATTTATTGGGAATAAACCCACCTTTTAACAAAATGGAAATAAAATATTTGTGTCTTAGAAGTTTCAGAATGAAGTATATTAAATATTTTATTTGGTATCTATAAATCAGTGTAACACCTCCTTTCTAAAACATTCTGGTCTGTGATGCTGAAGATGTGGGTGTTATTTCTTAACACTCTGTAATGTAAAGCCATGGATTTAATTCATTCTCTGAGTAATACTTTAAAATCACCTTTTTTATCCTTGTTCTCTTTCTCTGCTCCAAGGCTTTTTATCGTTGCAATCTTCCTTTTATATACCTTTCTATGATAAGCAATGTAGAGTTTCAATCCTGCTGCAGCTGAACATTTTGCTTTCACACTATTCATTGTCCATACTTCTTTCATAAGCAGTAAAGAATTAACTACATTCACAAAGTGAAACTGAATCTGACATGAAGACTTTCAGATGCCTCATTGCACACTTCACCTGCTATGACCTTCTTAAGCAGCAGCATATTTTAATATAAGATTTACTGTTGTGGCATAGTTCCTCCATATATATGTAAGTCTCACTGTACAAAAATTTGCTAAGACTGACTTCTAAATGGTGCATAAACCAAAAACGTCTATGTACAAAGTGAATTCTTTTGCTTGTTTTAAATATGAAGACATCAGTATAGGGATTATGTCTAACTACTAATGGAGAACATTGTCTCTTCCCTACTGAAAAAATACAGGGACCTAAAAATATATATGAGAATTATGATTTTTCCTTTTGTATCTGAATGTTTAGTGATGTAAATTACATCACCTAAACACCTATTTTTGTGTTTTTTTTCAAACAACCTCTCCTGTAGCCTGAAGTAAAGGTCTCAGGTGCCAAGTTCTTTGTGCTGTCAGTAAAGTGCAAGCAGTTGGTGAGGTATAACCTAAGATTTTGGGGCTAGCAGCTTTCCTGGGGAAGCTATTCTGAGACGTTCGTGCTTTTTAGGGGTGATATTTTCCAAGGGCAAAAAAACGGCATTTTTTTTCAAACAACCTCTCCTGTAGCCTAAAATAAAGGGCTCAGGTGCCAAGTTCTTTGTGCTGTCAATAAAGTGCAAACAGTTGGTGAGGAATAACCTAAGATTTCGGGCCTCTCCTCTTTTTCAGATATTTCCATTAGTGATCCATCATTCAGAGGTAACGAATCATCATGGATGTCATTTGCACCCTTTTATATCCGGCATAAGACCCATATCAAATTACAGTTTCAGCCTCTATCTCCAGATGGTATTCTGTTCTACACTGCACAGCACTTGGGTACTCAGTCAGGTAAGGATATTCCAGGTTGCTAGCATGATACACGCAGCCACTTTTTTGCAAAAGACAGACAGTAAATTTAAGTGATTCAGGCATTCATTCTCTGTAACCGATTGTCTACTGTGACAGGGTTTTGAAATATGAATAATCAAGTTTATAAAACAAAAACAAACAAACAAAAACCCTAAAAAATCACGTAACAAAATTCTGGATTAGTCCAAAGCCAGCAAGTATTTAATGAAGTGGTTCAAGAAACAATTTTCCCTTTATAAGTAATGGCAGAGAGCTTTTCAACAGATTTACTGATACTGGTCCCATAGCTACAGCATATCTACAGTAGGAATCACAGTCTAAGAATTTGGACCCCTATTTTAACAAGACCCAAGTTAAAGCATATAAAAACTGATCACACAAGTTAAGTGAAAGTGAACAGACTATCAGAGAGATAATGAGGTTTATCAGAATTTTAACTTTTTATTTATATAGTGCAGAAAAGCTTGCTGATGCACCATGCAAAGCATGCAAGTTCTACATCTGCCAGAGTGAAAAAAAAATTAAATATTTCTACTATATATAAAAAAAAAAAATAACTTTACTGGGTTAACATTCCTAAAATTTATTTGTAAGAAAACATAATTTGCCAACCCTTGTAAATTCATTTTTTAATTTAGTCTTTAAGGTGTAAATCAGAAACTGCTGGCACCTCCCATTTGCCTTTCTCTAATTACAACCACACGAAGAGAAGCAGCTTCAAAGAAATATAAATGGAACACCTGTAATACAATTGCATTTAATTTCAGAGAACTCTGTCTTCTACAATGAATCTTTTATAATTCTATCACTTATAGGCAAAATTCTGAGATTCTCAGTGAACAGTTCCCTCCTGTAAAGCATTACAATGAAAACCAGAAAAAAAAAAATCTCAAAAGGATAGTCATGGAAGCAGCTAACAAATAAAAAAAAAAATTAAAAAAAGGAATTATTTTGTATTGGAAATTGGAATCATCAGAGACAGTGCTAATTCTCTTTCACTTGGGCCAGGAGTGGTTTAGTACAAGCTTAACCTCATACTATTGCCATTCACAAATGTTTAGTTTGCACAGGAAGGAATATTTTCTTTAAATCATTTTCTAGAATAGTATCAATTTCATTTCAAAATAAAAAACACAATCTATAGAGCAATTTAACTTCTTTACACATTTCCTGCTTACATTTTCACTGTCTTCAAGTTTTGAAAGATTTAAGAAAAGCTAATTGTCTGGCTCTTTATATTTGCCTTCATATAATCCTGTCAAATCCAGACTAAATTAGACTGATGAAAGACTCAGAAGTATTCTTAGCAGCCAGCAGATGTGAAAGAGCTTTCTGTTGGGGATTAGTTTAGAAAGCACTTTACATAAAGTCTTTTCTTCTGCACAGTTATGTAAGATTTAATAAAGTGATTGCTGAAATCACAATATTTTTTCTAAAATTCCTTTTTAATAGGAAATAATTACAATATACTCTTTCCTCACTAGGTAATGCTTGTTTTTCAAAAAAAGAAATGAGCACAGACTGTGAAGCTAATTTAGCAATAATACTGAGTGGCACAGTTATACCCTGGCTTGTCTTGTCAGCCATGTAAACATTACACTACATTGGGAATTTCCCTTCAGGGTCATGCCCCTGCTAAATAATCCACAGTTAATAAATAAATAAATCTTTAGTTGGTGAAGAAATAATATTGAAACATTTCCTTCTTGCTTTGTTCATTTCAATGTGATTACCCCATTACACATCTAAACAGCTGGAAAATTGCCCTAAAATGGCAGATATCCTATGAATCTTCAACTGGTAGCAAAATCTCCAACAATTCTGTCAGTCATTGGTTTTCTTGCTTTGTCATCTGCTTTTGAATGCGGATCATGACTTTTAAGACTACTGATTTTTGCAGGCCCTAAGAAAATAATTTCCAAAGTTTGACAAAAATGTTGCTGGCTGCCCATCAACTGCTTGAACAATGTGTATATAATCCAGTCCATTTACATAGCAACTACTCTATATACTTGAAGGCCTTGGCAGCCCCGGTAAAAGGCAGTAAGGAGAATTACTTCTTTTGTTGAGTCACAGCATTACTAAAGCTTTACTTTTTTTTATGAAAGTGGAATATGCTTTAGACTGTCTGCACTATTCCAGAGTTCAGGCCAGGGTGATAGAAAGGTTTGCTACCTGCTGAATGAGAAAGAACAGTTATGCTAGGTGACTAAGAAGGAAGCCAGGTTAATAAACTGAATGACTCACACTCTAATTTAATACTCAACATTTACAACACCAGTGCTATGTCTCTCTTTAACTGGATTATGTTACTTGTCTGAAAAAAAAATCAAAACTTCTAACTTATATTTAAAACATTTCAGTTTAAAAACCTAAAGCATGAAAATAAGAGATAACCAATACATGTGCATGATGTCTGCATTGTTTTCTAAGAAACTGATATGCTGAAAACTTAATCATGGAATTGGACTAAAATATTTCAGAAATATTCAGAACATTCACAAGGAAGGAGTGGTATTATCCAAATTAGAAACAAATTTATTATCCACCCACTTTAAGAACAGAAATTTAGAGTGGTTGAGTCTTCTCTCTTGGCAGCCATGGGACTTCTCTTTTAGACAACAAGGATCTAATTTCTGCTTTGTTGCTAGTCTTGGGATCATTTGTATGTACTGAATTAGCAGCATAGGAAGCAGAACTGCAGCAGCTATCTGTGGGATTGAACAGACACCCTACTGACCTGAGATCTATTGACTATGAAGTGCTGTTGCTACCCATTTATCACTGGCAAGCAAACAAAAACTGAGGTTGCTTAAGAAAGGTGGCTTCTTTTAGCTGCAAAAATCTGCCACGGTGACTGTGGTGATGAAAGGAAACAGAAAAATTCTCTTCACCAAGAAAGGCAGCATTTTTGAAGGGTGAGGCTGAATGGTCTAACCTACAAATAGGTAATCACCCACCCTGTCCAGGAATCTTGACGTTCAGTAGTTCAGGAACACTGAGCTTCAAGCAAACAGGGAGCCTTTTGAGAAACTTGCATCTCTTCATTGCTGTGGGCATGACAATGGCATCAAAAAGGTGAATGTCACTGACTAAAAAACTGCATCCACTGCTTCCAAAGTTAATTACAAGGATGTTTGGAAAGCTTCTTTGGCTTTAAAAACTAGAAGGGAAATAGTTCTTATTGTTAATTTGCAGTGAAGTGTATTAGTAAATTTAGGTATTCTTAAGAGGTAATAAAGGCTTTGCCTCAAGCAAAGGAGCACAAGAAGAAACCTTGAAATAAAAATGTGACTATTAACCAACTTGCTTACAGACTTTCATACTTATTCAGACTTGCATCCTTACTCAAGCTGAAAAATTTTATGAAGCATTTGGAATTCATAAGAAGTCATATTAGTAGATATCATGGATAATCTGGATCTCATCGTAGCAGTTAGATGTAATTACAGGACACTTACCATTAACTCCCAGTTTTAGGAACTCAGGATATAGAGTTGACTTGACTGACAGCTGATACAGGAGCAGGTGAGACTTGGACACATAATGATAACCTGAAAACTTAAGTGATCAAGAAAAATTGCTACCTCTTTTGGAGTGCTGGCTTCTCCTGTGGCATAGAGACAATCCACCCTGAGGTGGACCAGTTTTGGCCTTCAATCATTTGCAAACCCTGAACTAGGGCTTGCAAGGAAAGTGTTCTAATTCCAGAACAGTTCTTCCCATAAGGCAACACCTGCTGCAAAATCCCCTTCCCCTGAGAAGACAAGGATCTTTCAGGATTTGAGCTATAAAAAAAAAATCCTCTTCATCTTATGGAAATAGGGAAGATGATTGGGTCAGGAAGGTGCATCAGAAGAGAACTGAATGCTGCAACTATTGAAGATATTAACTCCAAGGGTCTTGACATGCTTGAAACATCAGTGTCAAGCCACAGATAAACTTCAATAGCCTATTTCTAAAGAAGATTCACCTTTAATGATATGGATTCCCTTACAATTCCTTACACATCATTCAACAGGTTCAACAAAGGCTTCTGTACACAACCAAAGAACAACCATGAGTGCCTGCCTCAGGAATCTCTCTGCTTTTTTTTTTTGTGACACTGCAGATGGAGATAGATACTGCATGTTAGATTAAGTGCTAATATGAAAACCTGGAAGCAAAGCTGTGTGTGCTATGTACAGGTCATATTTTGTAGAAAGCAGTGACCAGCTATAAAGTCTAGTCCTGGAAAACCTGAGGATCTAAGCATGAATCTCCTTCACACTTAACAAAAACAAGCTTTCTTAGAAAGGTCTTTGACCCCAGTTAGGTTCATATGGGACAGGTTTGAGTATTGCTCAAACTGAAACAGTGGAAACCACCTTGCTTCACAGTCTCCTGTAATGAGACTGATGAGAGGAGAAATTCAGTGGCAAGAATGTAATTTGTTTAAAATGTTTTCATCCCGTTGTCCTCGAGTAGTACCTAAGGCACAATGGACTTTACAACTCACATAGACACACACAAGTCTATGAGGCTGGATGGAATCCACCCAAGGTTATTGAAGGGAGCTGAACAAGTGCTCACCAAGCCACTTTCTGTCTTTATCATCAGTCCTGGCTGCCCAGGGAGCTTCGACTTGACTGGAGGTTTGCAAATGTGATGCCCATCTGCAGGAGGGATGGAATAAGGATCCATGGAACAGTAAGCCTGTCAGTCTGACCACAATACCAGGGAAGGTTATGGAGCAGATCATCTTGAGTGCCATCACAGGGCACACTGAGGACGACCAGGTGATCAGACCCAGTCAGCATGGGTTTATGAAAAGCTAGTCCTGTGTGACTAGAATCATAGAACCATAGAATGTTTAGGACTGACTGGAAGGGACCTCCAAAGGTCATCTAGTGCAGCCTCCCTGCAGTGAGCAGGGACACCCTCAACTAGACCAGGCTGGTCAGAGCCTTGTCCAATCTCACCTGGAATATCTCCAGGGTGGGGCCTCAACCATCTCCCTGGGCACCCTATTCCACTGCTCTACCACCCTCAAGGTAAAGTACTTCTTCCTGATATTCAATCTAAATCTACTCTTCTCTAATTTAAACCCATTACCCCTTGTCCTTTCACTAGAAACCCTTGTAAACAGCCCCTCTCCAGCCTTCCTGTAGCCCCCTACAGGTACTGGCTATAAGGTCTCCCCACAGCCTTCTCCAGGCTGAACAATCCCAGCTCATTCAGCCTGTCCTCATAGCAGAGGTATTTCAGCACCCTGACCATCTTTGCGACCTCCTCTGGACCCGTTCCATCAGCTCCATGTCTTTCCTATGTAGAGGGCTCCAGAACTGGATGCAATACTCCTGGTGACGTCTCACCAGAGCAGAGGGGCAGACTCACCTCTCTCAATCTGCTGGCCACACTTCTCTTGATGCAGCCCAGGATGCAATTGGCCTTCTTGGCTGCCAGTGCACACTGCTGGCTCATGTCCAGCTTCTCATCCACCAACACCCCCAAGTCCTTTTCTGCAGAGCTGCTTTTCAGCACCTCATCTCCCAGCTTGAATTGAGAGTGAGGGTTGTTCCAACCCAGGTGCAGGACTCTGCATTTAGTCTTGTTGAACCTCATGAGGTTCACCTGGGCCCACCTCTCCAGCCTATCCACGTCCCTCTGGATGACATCCAGTCGCTCCAGCCTTTCCACAGCACCACTCAGCTTGGTGTCAGCTGTGAACTTGCTGATGGTGGTCTCAATCCCATTGCCAATATCATTAATGAAGATATTAAACAATACAGGTCCTGATCTCCTTCTATAACAAGGTGACCCACTTAGTGGATGAGGTAAAGGTTGCAGCTGTTGTCTACCTGGCTACTAGTAAAGACTGTAAGATTAACACAGTAGTAAAATTAAGTAAGACTCCAAAAGTAACTGCAAGTGCAATAGCAACAGACATTGTTAGGCTTGATTCAGAAGCACTATGACCAACTGCTGAAACTGTGTCCATTCTTTTCCTAGACATGACTGACACAGTTTTCTAATGTCATCTCAGACACTTGTCAAATGCACAAAGCTACCAAAAACCTTCCCTTCAGACCAGGAAGTTTTGGAGAACTTCCAGCTTCTCCAGGTCTTGATTACCAGACAGATTAGCAAGCAACCCTGGTCAGATGTTTATGCTTTCCTTCTTTTTAGGCAGTAAATAATGAGTCCTTAAACAAGGTTGTGTGTCTGGGTAGGAGAGGGGATTGAAGGCTGTCAAAGAGGTAGTTCAGAAACTTTTTCTGATGCTCCTTTCTTACCCTAGGATTGAGGTCCTGATAAAAGAAATAGACAAGCAGGTCATGTACATTGCTCAAACAAACAAGAGCAATGAGTGCATTCAAACTATGCTCTGAAAACTGGAACAGCTTAAAGCCACTGCACTGAGCAAGAGAAACCAGAACAGAAATAATCATTACAAA
>VYZU01056147.1:1889-17031 GCA_013401355.1 Ceyx cyanopectus | reverse complement strand
AAAAAAAAAAAAAAGTAGAAACAAGCAAAGTGCTCAAAAAGGACACTAAACATGGGGAATTTAAACAGATGATGACACCTGGACTTAGCAAGCTAGAAAGAAGTGTTCTGCCATTGCTGGATGGGAGCTGAAAGAAGAGCTGTCTTCCTGTTCTTCCCATGGGTGTCTGGGGCAGAGAAAGTGATGCACAAAGCATGTGCTCTACAACCACTAATATAACTGAGACATCTCCACCCTGCCTGAATGGGAACCCAAGCAATTGCTGAAAAGAGAGGTATAATTTTAGTAACTTTCATAAGCTTCCAGTAAATGAAGCCATTCTTTTTTAACTTCATGAAAGGCCATGTAATTCAAGGATTAGAAATACTGAAGAGTTAAACCCCCATGAAAGCAAATTTCATTCTAACAGGTTCCCCCTTTAGAATGCTGAATCTTTGAGGAAATGATAATTTCCATATTTAAAAGCATTTCTTCATTAGTAAAATGCTACATTAAATTGAAGTTTTACTGATAACTATTAGGAGAAAAAGCTTATTTATAAGCTTTTTATATATTTAAAAAACATATTTATCAATTTCATTTATAAACTTACTTAAAAAAAACCCAAAACAACCACCTTATGACTACTATTTCCAAAAGCAGTATTTTAAAAAGTTAATTTGCACAAACATCACAAAGTTTGAAAATATTGCTCTCCTTTTGTCTCCCTTTCACCTTCCCCTGTCAGACTAACTCTGGCCTTATAAGCTTTCCTTCCAGCTCCTATTTCTTCATCTTACCAAGGTTTTTTTCTTCATATTTGTAAGTACAATTGGAAGTGTTACTCTCCTTTTATACTATCTGTAAAGCACGGAACACCAATAGTATCAGAGATAGCACAAGAGAGGAGAACTCTCTCCAAATACTTGCTGCCATGGAAGCCTCCATAAGAACAATTCAATTGAAGTTCCTAAAACATCCACACTGGAAAAACAGTCCCATGGGGAGCAGCATCTGTTTGGTCCAGACAGATAAACCCTCAGTATATTAAACTGACAAATCTATCAAGCCTTTAATCAGCATATGGAAATCGAGAATATCCTGACATATGTAGCTTCACCAAAATGTTGCTGGTTTTCATGTGAACACCAACTCGTTCCATGGATGCTGAAGTGTTTTGTCCTATTTCACGTTTATTCTCTGAGACAGAATAAATCAGAGCCTTTCGGAAGGCTGAGCTTTTTACTTTAAAGCAAACACAAGCTCAGTTTCCAATATTAAAAAAAAAATAGCAAAGAGTAGCTCATCAGGAAACATTTCACCTTTGTGTGACTTAGATGGTCAGGGATACTAAGTTACTGAACTGGGAAAGCACAGGCATGAAAGCATCTGGATTATTAACATGCTGGTCTTCAGTGTGCTGCCTCTAAAAAGTAAAACCATTTTATACTTTTTTACAGGTGACTTTCTATGTATATCACTAGTAAATGGATTTATACAGTTACGCTACAATCTCGGAGACAAGACAGTCGTCCTACAGACCTTTCAGAAGGTCCATGCAAATGGAAACACGTGGCACTTAGTCAAAGCAGGAAGAGTTGGTAATGAAGGTTACCTGGACCTGGATGGCATCAACATCACTCAAAAAGCCAGTCCTGGAATGAACGCACTAGATGTGCACACAGATTTTTTTGTTGGTGGGGTGTCCTCCTTAAGCCTTGTTAATTCCATGGCAGTGGAAAACGAACCCATGGGTTTCAGTGGTTGTATAAGAGAAATTATCATCAACAACAGGGAACTGAAGCTTACCGTGACTGACTCCAAAGGTGGAGCCAACGTTGGTGACTGCGATGGAACAGCTTGTGGGTATGCAGTATGCAAACATAATGGAACTTGTCAAGTTGAAACCTCAGGCTTTTCTTGTTCTTGTCCACAAGAGTGGATAGGGAGCACATGTGAACAATCTATTCACTGTTCACAGAACAGGTGTGGGGCTCAAGCTCTCTGTGTTCCTCAACCTACCTCGTTTTCATACCTGTGTGTTTGTGCACTAGGCTGGTCAGGTAAGTACTGCGACAGCAAAATAAAATTTTACATAGCAAAGTTTGTTGGCAATTCCTACATCAAATACGTGGATCCCCATTATGGAAAAAGAGACCTCGAGCATAGCCGCATTTCTCTGAATTTTACTACCAATCAAACTGAAGGTTTAATATTATGGATGGGGAAAGGTGAAGATGAAGATAATGATTTCCTTGCCATTGGTCTTGCCAATGGAACATTAAAAATTGTGATTAATCTTGGAGAAGGAATCTCTGTTCCTCTAATTCATAACAAATACTCCACCTGCTGTGATGAAAAATGGCATTTTGTTACTGTAGTTCAAAACCAAACCTGTATTAAGGTGTATCTCGACGAGGAACTAATTTGTTTTGAAGATATTGATCCCCACAGAAAATACACTGCTTTAAACTACGGTGGCATTTGTTATTTTGGTGGGTTTGAAATTGGCAGGGAAGTCAACACAGTCACTACAGGGCTGTTTCAGAAAGGATTCATTGGTAATATTAAAGATGTTGTGCTCTTCCAAGATTCTAAGAAGATTCAGCTAATGAATGCAGAAGGGTATAATGTTCAAAATGGAAATTACAAAAATTAATTGAAAAATTGCTTAAGACTCTGTAAGTGAAAAATTTCCTTTTCATCCCCCTTCTTGTGGTAGCTGGCAGTGTAAGATGCAGGAACTTAAACCTGTCCCTAATTTTTTTTATGTTGAGTATTAACAGCATATATTAAATGCATTTTTTTTTAGTTGTGCTGGAAATAATTTTGTAAACAAACAGGTAGTAGTTAGCTTAAAAAGCCAACCACCACTCCAGTACTGTTTGATGCTTTATGAGAACAGACACCCTACCTGTTTCTCCAAAACTCTTAACATTTATTAGATTGCAGTTTCTCTTACAATTTTGTTGTATTAAGGTCAACTGTAAAAAATAAAACTGGGGAGAAAAAAAAATGTGTATTTGGGGCAAAAAAGCACATGTTTAATTATGAGTTTTTAAAATCATAATACTGTTCTCAGTGAGGGTGACAGAGCTCTGCAACAGGCACTGGCTCTGTTCTAGGTAATGAAGTTGTGTTCTCTCTCCCTTCTGAGTCTCTCTGANTAAACTGACAAATCTATCAAGCCTTTAATCAGCATATGGAAATCGAGAATATCCTGACATATGTAGCTTCACCAAAATGTTGCTGGTTTTCATGTGAACACCAACTCGTTCCATGGATGCTGAAGTGTTTTGTCCTATTTCACGTTTATTCTCTGAGACAGAATAAATCAGAGCCTTTCGGAAGGCTGAGCTTTTTACTTTAAAGCAAACACAAGCTCAGTTTCCAATATTAAAAAAAAAATAGCAAAGAGTAGCTCATCAGGAAACATTTCACCTTTGTGTGACTTAGATGGTCATGGATACTAAGTTACTGAACTGGGAAAGCACAGGCATGAAAGCATCCGGATTATTAACATGCTGGTCTTCAGTGTGCTGCCTCTAAAAAGTAAAACCATTTTATACTTTTTTACAGGTGACTTTCTATGTATATCACTAGTAAATGGATTTATACAGTTACGCTACAATCTCGGAGACAAGACAGTCGTCCTACAGACCTTTCAGAAGGTCCATGCAAATGGAAACACGTGGCACTTAGTCAAAGCAGGAAGAGTTGGTAATGAAGGTTACCTGGACCTGGATGGCATCAACATCACTCAAAAAGCCAGTCCTGGAATGAACGCACTAGATGTGCACACAGATTTTTTTGTTGGTGGGGTGTCCTCCTTAAGCCTTGTTAATTCCATGGCAGTGGAAAACGAACCCATGGGTTTCAGTGGTTGTATAAGAGAAATTATCATCAACAACAGGGAACTGAAGCTTACCGTGACTGACTCCAAAGGTGGAGCCAACGTTGGTGACTGCGATGGAACAGCTTGTGGGTATGCAGTATGCAAACATAATGGAACTTGTCAAGTTGAAACCTCAGGCTTTTCTTGTTCTTGTCCACAAGAGTGGATAGGGAGCACATGTGAACAATCTATTCACTGTTCACAGAACAGGTGTGGGGCTCAAGCTCTCTGTGTTCCTCAACCTACCTCGTTTTCATACCTGTGTGTTTGTGCACTAGGCTGGTCAGGTAAGTACTGCGACAGCAAAATAAAATTTTACATAGCAAAGTTTGTTGGCAATTCCTACATCAAATACGTGGATCCCCATTATGGAAAAAGAGACCTCGAGCATAGCCGCATTTCTCTGAATTTTACTACCAATCAAACTGAAGGTTTAATATTATGGATGGGGAAAGGTGAAGATGAAGATAATGATTTCCTTGCCATTGGTCTTGCCAATGGAACATTAAAAATTGTGATTAATCTTGGAGAAGGAATCTCTGTTCCTCTAATTCATAACAAATACTCCACCTGCTGTGATGAAAAATGGCATTTTGTTACTGTAGTTCAAAACCAAACCTGTATTAAGGTGTATCTCGACGAGGAACTAATTTGTTTTGAAGATATTGATCCCCACAGAAAATACACTGCTTTAAACTACGGTGGCATTTGTTATTTTGGTGGGTTTGAAATTGGCAGGGAAGTCAACACAGTCACTACAGGGCTGTTTCAGAAAGGATTCATTGGTAATATTAAAGATGTTGTGCTCTTCCAAGATTCTAAGAAGATTCAGCTAATGAATGCAGAAGGGTATAATGTTCAAAATGGAAATTACAAAAATTAATTGAAAAATTGCTTAAGACTCTATAAGTGAAAAATTTCCTTTTCATCCCCCTTCTTGTGGTAGCTGGCAGTGTAAGATGCAGGAACTTAAACCTGTCCCTAATTTTTTTTATATTGAGTATTAACAGCATATATTAAATGCATTTTTTTTTAGTTGTGCTGGAAATAATTTTGTAAACAAACAGGTAGTAGTTAGCTTAAAAAGCCAACCACCACTCCAGTACTGTTTGATGCTTTATGAGAACAGACACCCTACCTGTTTCTCCAAAACTCTTAACATTTATTAGATTGCAGTTTCTCTTACAATTTTGTTGTATTAAGGTCAACTGTAAAAAATAAAACTGGGGAGAAAAAAAAATGTGTATTTGGGGCAAAAAAGCACATGTTTAATTATGAGTTTTTAAAATCATAATACTGTTCTCAGTGAGGGTGACAGAGCTCTGCAACAGGCACTGGCTCTGTTCTAGGTAATGAAGTTGTGTTCTCTCTCCCTTCTGAGTCTCTCTGAAGCACATATGTATTTAGCCAGACAGGCAGAACTTACCCTGTCTTTATGCTAATATATTAAAGAATTATTGTAAGAGCAGAAAAGGTGCTCCACATAATTACTGGACATATATTAAAAAAAAGTATTTTTTTCCAAGAAGAGGTACCTGCTATTTGACCACATCAATACTTTTCCTTTTAAGCATTCACAACTGGAGTGTGGGAATGTGACAGTAAATTGAATTCCTGTGACTATAATTTTCTGTGAACTTATACTCTCAAAAGTAGAGCTCTTATAAATAAATGCAAAACTTCTATTCCTTCTGAAAAAGCTTCTGTGATAGTCTGCTTTAGCAAGCAATAAAAACCATATAGATTGAGTTCTATTTTAATGTGCTTAAAGAAAAGATTGATGATGGTATCTAAATTTCTCATTTGACTGTTGGCTTACTATACAAGCAAAATATTTCAATAAAAATAATAGTGATAGATCCCTATCTTCTAAGGGTGTTTTTTTGGTTTTGTTTTTTACTTTACTATTGCTGAAAAGCACATAATAACCCATCACTTCTTTGCTTGGAAATTTTCTGCATATACATCTTCTGTGGATACCCATCAGAAAAAAGAACTGCTTCCATTTGTTTGCAGCGACAATAAGCAGAATAAAACTAAGTGACACACATTTGTTTCCACATAACCATAATTAGTATGCAGTAATGAATGAACTGACAAGTCAGTTACAGATAACTTGAAGGTAATTAGGATAGGGTGGTGGCAGTGATGGAACTACTCCAAGATGTTTTAATAAGCATCTGCACACATGATGACAATGTTATGATTCCCCATGCAGTTTAATAAAATGCAGAAAGGGTGGGAAGTGCAGAGAAAGTGTCTCTACTCTTTAGTAAATATGTATTTGTAGACGACAGCACAGATTTGAGTTCTAGACTAATAACTATGATAATTTAGTGGTTTGATAACAGTTTCTAGGAGCTTATCAAAGGGAGTGGGAGGGAATGAAATCTGAAGTGTTCTTTCAGTTACAGAGAATTATATAAAATTACATTAATAAAAATCAGAACTAAAACATTAAAATTGTTAGGACACTTCTGGTAAACTGAAATTCTATGGACTGGTTCTGCTCCACTTAGTCACCAACATCCATCCAGGCTTAATACAAAATGCAAGGGAAAAACTAGACATTATCCAACCCTTGAAACCAGAACTGAACTAAACTCTTGATACAGTCTATCTTCAGCTGCTCTAAGCCCTCCTGATTAGCCTGATGCAACAGAGGCTCTTCCCCCCTAGCAGGCAGCTCATGAAGCCCACTTGGCACTTGAACTGGCCCCAGATTCTTCCAGTTTCTCTGAGGAGGGAGGTTTCTGGCCATGGGATGCTGGGGAAGGGAACGTATTTAGGTTTACTCTGTTCACTCTGGGGCTCTTGGTGTACTGCCAGCTCCTCAGCAGTGCTAGCTGTTTGTTGTGGTCTGAACAGTGCTCCAGTGTACTACGAGTAACAATCAGAGCACTTGCAGCTACCTAAGCGCTGGAAGGAGAGTGACGGAAGGCAAAGGAAAAGACAAAATCCTTTATTCCTGTAGTAGCAGGATTTATTCCCATTACACTAACTCATTCTGGAACCAAATCCTGAAAACTGTCACTGCTTAAGTTAAACTATTAACAAAAACTTAAATTCTTAACAGATCTCTACCTCAAGAGCTGTGGCTCTCTTTGGGACCAATATACATGAGACAGGCAGTAAAGCACTCGGCAAACTTGGAAACTGTTTACATTTTCTTTTCAAACAAATTATTTCTGGTTGTTCTGTCAGAAA
This sequence comes from Ceyx cyanopectus, assembly GCA_013401355.1. Lineage (NCBI taxonomy): Eukaryota > Metazoa > Chordata > Aves > Coraciiformes > Alcedinidae > Ceyx > Ceyx cyanopectus. Next base: position 9,950 of record VYZU01056147.1, on the reverse strand, counting down.
GCATTCTCTCTTCCCTGGAGACAGCTGCAATTCTCATTGCTCCCAGTTTATTTTCAGAGTACACATGGATGCGAATGTGTAAGATGGATTCACCGGGGGATGGGGAATAGACCACATCTGAACAAGTCAGAAAATACTCACAAGCAGAGCTCAAAAACGAAAGCAAGGCTTTGGTGTGCCTCTGTGTCTGAAGAACTCTGATGTAAATATTTAAACAAGACAACATATCCATAATATCAGTACCAGTTATATTCAGTGGCAGTACTACCATACAGACCATGAAATAAATTTGGGAAAAACCACGGAAAACCCATGTCATGCTATATATTAAAAAAAAAAATAAAAAAACAATTTAACACTGTTTCTAGTTGCTAACAAACTGAGGACATTTACTGTATGAATTTTCCCAAGTATGTGTCTAAGTAACAGTACTTAATAAAAGCCTACCACTCCCTTTATTCGGTGCAAGATTTTTAATCTTGGGCAATTTAACGATGAAGCTACCTGCAAGGTATCCAAATGAAATTTTACCTTTAATTATATTAATAATGAAAACTAGAAAATAATCTGTTGTTAAACTGTAAATACCTTTCTGGAAGGAAGGGGCTTTTCTACAGCAAAGTGCAACATGCTACGTCAGTACATAAGGTCATATACTCAGAGAGAAAAAAAAACCACTGAAAAACAAAACAAAAGTAGTTCTTTATATGGTGGAATATTTTTGTTCTTTCTGACAAACTCAAAAGAAGACAAGTATAATTTAAGAAAAGCAGTAGATTTAGTTTGTTTTCAGGTGTGCACTTGTTTTTGGCTTCTTGTTTTGCAGTGGATGGTAGTCACTACAAAAAAAAATTCACTAGAAGTCCCAATGGTACAAACACCCTTCTGACCTTCTTCCACCCTCTTTGCACCCCAAAACTTGAAATGACCAAGCCATGAAGTGTACAACAAATGTGGCATTCTATAACTCAGCCTGCTGTATTCATTTAGCCTACACTTTCACACCTATAAAATCAAACACACACAGTATGTGAGAAAATTTTATCATTTTAGAATCAAAATATCCCTTAAAATATTTACATTTTACAGTAAAAAGGATAGCAAAACACAAAGTAATGTACAAGCTTAGGTATTCAAGTTTTTTAAGCATGGAAAATGGTGGGAGAAATGAATTTACTACTACAAATTATATTTCCAAGAACTTAGGTTAAAAATGCTTTCTTATTAAAACAAGTGCAGTTTAAAGCAATAACATTCCAGCAGCTCAGCCTTCCAATTTCTGGTCACAACCTGCTTCAGATGCTTAGGAAACACTTGAAAAACTGATGAAATACACTTGAATTATATTATCATACGTTTGAATAATTTAAAAACAAACTCTTCACACCACCAAGCATATTGTAGTTTGTTATCATGTGTGTGGATTCTGAGGCTTTGCTACAGTCTTTAAAAACAGTGCAGTTTAAAAAGGTTATTGTATGAAATTCACCTTTAAAATTACCAGAGCATCTTAAAACAGAAGAGAGCACAAATTACCAAAGGCATCAACTATATTGCAGACTTGACTAAAGCCAACTTTATCAGCTAAGAAAATTTCTAAGCCTTTATTGCATATTAATAAAAGAAATCTTTTAAAACTTTGAATATACACAATGTAAAGTTTTTTAAAATATTAAACTCCTACTTCTAGTGGTAGTTGTTATAATGAAAAAAGGATGAGTACTGGTACATCGAGTGGTACCAAAACACAGACTTGTTTCTGCAAAACACAAACACTGAATAAAAAAAAGATGGCACAATCCTAGCAGGCTTTTTATTATTTTTTTTTATACAAAGTTTTATGACATAGACTAAACAGTTTATTTAAATAGGATTTCAAAAGACTGCCTGCATCTTTTTACCTTTTATTTTTAGTTCTGTCACTGTGGTCCCTATGTCTCTCTCTGTTCTTTTCACCTTCTCGGTCTCTATGTTTCTCTTTGCTTTTCTCCCTCTCCTTATCTTTGTCATAAGCCTGTTCTTCACTTTTAGGCTTCTCAGATTTTTTTTCTGGATTTCTAGTGTCTCTGGGGCTTTTTCCATCAGCAGCCCTATCACTGTGTGGAGATCGCAGTCTTTCTTTGTCTCTCTGTCCCTCCTCTCTACTCTTCCTCTCTTTTTCCTGGTTTCTGTCTCTGCGTCTGTTTCTTTCAGAATCTTGCTCCCAATATTTTTCATTGTTCCACTCTTTTTCATGTCTGTCTTTCTTTTGGTGATGAGATTCACTGTAAAATCTTTGTCTGTGTTGATCATTTTTTCCTCTACTGAACCCTCTCTCCAAATGCTGTTCTTGTCTGCCCCAAGGATCGCTGTGGCGTCTTTCTGGCCTCCTACTGTCTTTACTCTGAAAAAAATTTTCTGGCCCCAAAAATCTTGACTGTTTATGAGCCACTGGCAGCCCTTGTGCAATGGGTCCGGCGTAGTGTGGTGGCTGACCTGGTAAATGAGCTACTGGTGGCCACGGCATCATTGGGTTTTGAGGAAAGCCAAAGCCAGGAGGAGGAAGAAGTGGAGGTGGCAAATGAGGAGGAAATCCAAACATTGGATTGTTTTGCGGAGGGAAGTTATGAGGCACGGGAGCCTGAAACTGAAACCCAGGTGGATTAGATTTAGGATGCTGAAAATTCTGCTGTGGAGGTCTAACAGATGAGAAGTTGCCACTTGTAATAGGGCTTTTGACTTTGGAAATAAATTCAGAACGAGAAGATTTCTCTGTTTCAAACTGAGATGAAGATACTGATGGTCCCCTTCTAAATGAGTTCACTGTTTCAATATTCTGCATCAGTGCATCCTCCTGTGAGCGTTTGTTATCTTCCACTTGTGATGCAACTGTGTTATCTGCTTTTGCACTTGAACCGTGCTGCATGTCACTGGTTTGGGCATCACTTTGATAAAGGTTTAAGCCTGCCTCTCCAGAGGACTGTTTGTTCTCTGGTTCTGTTTGATCATTCCCTGAAGCATTCTGTCGGTCTTCAGTTCGGCTAACGTCTCCTTCCTTGTTTTCTGAAGCATTAGTCTGCTGGCTTCGACCAGCTGCCTGTCGTGGATCTCTTTTAAGGTTAATAAATGGTGGTGATTTAGAGGTATTAGCAGTGGTGCCCTCAACAGAGCCTATGTTAACATTGTTCTCATTTTTTTTTTTCCCTGCATTTGATGAGGAGGAAGAAAAGCTGGAATTTGTGTTCCTTCTGACCTCCTGGGCAATGTTATCCTTGTCAGTTAACTGCCGCTTTGAGTCATTCTCTTTACTTTCTTCAGTGTCTTTATTCTGTGACTGAGAAGTTATATTTGCTAAAAATGCTTCTGTAGAGACATCTGGAGGTTTTCCCTTAAGACTCAGCCCTATCAAAGATCCAGCACTTCTTGCAGAACTTGATGCCTCCACAGCCACTGCATCCACAGTTGGAGCAGTGTTAGTGGATTCTTGTTGATCATCCAAACCAGTCTTTCCTTCACTAGCTTCAGCAGTTACATCAGCAACATCCATGCTCTCTTCTTTTAAGGTTTCCTGTTCATTTAATAATGGTATGTTTTCACTGGGATTTGCTTCTGACTTGCTGTGTTCATACACCTGCCCTGTCGTTCCCAACAGGCTTTGAAGAATATCATCCACTGGTAATGGTTTATTTGCTAGCTCCAGAGTAGAAGGCTGATTTTCCCATCCAACCAGGACTCCAGGAAGAAATCTGAGAGGCTTTGGTGGTTCCTGTTTGGTACTTTCCACCAATGGCTCAACAACTACTGCAACATCATCTGGATTAGATTGCTGAGGTTTATTCCTCTGCTTGTGTAGCACAGTTGTGAAGGAATTAAAAAAATCATTTTCCTCCTCTTCTTCTAGTGCTAAATCATGAGAAATTTCAGGTTTGTTTGGCTTGCTTTTCTTCTCTGGTGGCAAGTTACTCAAGGTACTTTCAGAAGCTTCATCCACAAAACTACTGGTAACACTTGCAACAGCTGAAATCTGCCTCTTCATTTTCTGGCGAATTATCAATCCCAGTAATAAATTTGGTCGATGTATTTCAATCCCTGTACAAAATTGTAACAGCAATTTATAACCTCTTTATGTTTTGGTTAACAAAAATAACCTCAATACTTCTATAATATATTATAGAACATATTAATGACAACTGAAATTTCCATCATTACACACAATAAACAGTACTTAAAAATGTATTTCCAGCATAAAAATTAGGTCTTCAAACTATGAAAATTACAATTGCTTTAAGTACTGTATCACTCACTATAACATCCAAATACAGAATATGAAACATCTATATTGGACATGCAGTCACACAAGAAAAAGCACAGAAGTTAAACATCATTTTAGTCTAACACAGCTGAAGTCTGGTAACTGTGGTAGCAAAGTACAAGATGTTAAAAAACCCCAAAAAGTAAACAGCACACCTGCAACCACAAGGTCTCCTCATCTATTTGTGTTAGACATACTTCAAAGATTTGCAAAGAGTGACTTTACAAAACGCTTCCCTTATTTCAGGAAGATACCGTAATTCAAGGTATACTATTAGCTGTGTCCTCACTATATATTTTGTTCTGTATAATTTAGGTTCTTTTAAAAACAAACAAACAAACAAACAAACAAACCAAGCACAACAAGAAAAACAAACCCAAAATTTAAAAAATGCTTTGTAGGTCATCCTCTCTTCATGTTGGAACTGCCTATCTCAGTAGAAGAAGTTGGGTCTTAGGCTGAACTTGATGATCTCAAAGGTCTATTCCAGCCTCAACAATAATTCTGTGTAATTCTAAGTGTAATCTATATATTTTTGTAACAGAGATGCAAGCAGAACAATTCAACTGCGAGTAATTTCAGCATCTTTTCTTCCTTGCCCATCTGCTTTTTAAACTTTCATGTATTTAAAAAAAAATATTTTAAATGAAGTTTGGAACACTTGAGAAAACAAGGAATTAGAATATTTAAAATAATGAAAAATGCTATTTTAAAGTTACAGTATGAATTTGGAGACTGTAACCTCCAAAACCATAAATGTTAGAGCAAGAATGTAATAAATGTGAAACACATTTATGCACAGTATATTTTTTTTTACAATATTTTAAGGTATCAGAAGAATTTTACAATGGGAAATTAATGTCTTTTCAAAGAAACTAATACAATACCATGGAAAACATGACATGTTTGAAACAGCTGGCATTTTTATATTTAATTAATATTTCATTTTCTCTTATATTTATTGTAAACTTCTTTAAGTAGCAATGTGACAATACATTTCCAAATCCCAAGTTGTACTTACCAGGCCCATCAAAAGGCACAAGATGATGTGGAACTTTATCTGAAGAACCTAAAGGGATGAGGTATAAATCTTTCACTTGCTTCATATTATTGGCTGCTACACCATAACGTTTCCTACTGCTGAAATAGGCAAACAACAATGCATAGGATATCTGATCCTCTTCAGTTACTGGTGTAAAGCGAACTACACAGATCTCCTGATCATAAAAAGAGAGAAGAAGATGATCAGACACATTTTTCTGAAACTGTAATTGTTTTAGTAACTGCTATTTAAAAGCAGAGGAGCCAAAAATGCCTCTGAAGAAGGCAGAAAAAACAGAAGAGACAGAAGGAACAGAAACAGAGTCAAAAATAATAAAGGGAAAATGGAGAAAGCAAAGTATTTTGCATTAAAAAAAATAATATTAATCATGGTGCATGACAAAAAAGCCAACATTTTATCATCCAGATAAGTAAATATTAGGGAAGTGTGCCAGCTTACAATTAATTATTTCCTTCTACACCCTTAACATTACCAGTTGTGTCCAAGATATCCATTAACAATAGGCAAATACCAGTATTCAGTCTGTGAAAATGAATTTGTTACCAAAAGCCCAGCTTTCATCCAGTNGGGATTTGCTTCTGACTTGCTGTGTTCATACACCTGCCCTGTCGTTCCCAACAGGCTTTGAAGAATATCATCCACTGGTAATGGTTTATTTGCTAGCTCCAGAGTAGAAGGCTGATTTTCCCATCCAACCAGGACTCCAGGAAGAAATCTGAGAGGCTTTGGTGGTTCCTGTTTGGTACTTTCCACCAATGGCTCAACAACTACTGCAACATCATCTGGATTAGATTGCTGAGGTTTATTCCTCTGCTTGTGTAGCACAGTTGTGAAGGAATTAAAAAAATCATTTTCCTCCTCTTCTTCTAGTGCTAAATCATGAGAAATTTCAGGTTTGTTTGGCTTGCTTTTCTTCTCTGGTGGCAAGTTACTCAAGGTACTTTCAGAAGCTTCATCCACAAAACTACTGGTAACACTTGCAACAGCTGAAATCTGCCTCTTCATTTTCTGGCGAATTATCAATCCCAGTAATAAATTTGGTCGATGTATTTCAATCCCTGTACAAAATTGTAACAGCAATTTATAACCTCTTTATGTTTTGGTTAACAAAAATAACCTCAATACTTCTATAATATATTATAGAACATATTAATGACAACTGAAATTTCCATCATTACACACAATAAACAGTACTTAAAAATGTATTTCCAGCATAAAAATTAGGTCTTCAAACTATGAAAATTACAATTGCTTTAAGTACTGTATCACTCACTATAACATCCAAATACAGAATATGAAACATCTATATTGGACATGCAGTCACACAAGAAAAAGCACAGAAGTTAAACATCATTTTAGTCTAACACAGCTGAAGTCTGGTAACTGTGGTAGCAAAGTACAAGATGTTAAAAAACCCCAAAAAGTAAACAGCACACCTGCAACCACAAGGTCTCCTCATCTATTTGTGTTAGACATACTTCAAAGATTTGCAAAGAGTGACTTTACAAAACGCTTCCCTTATTTCAGGAAGATACCGTAATTCAAGGTATACTATTAGCTGTGTCCTCACTATATATTTTGTTCTGTATAATTTAGGTTCTTTTAAAAACAAACAAACAAACAAACAAACAAACCAAGCACAACAAGAAAAACAAAAGCACCATTTTGGCATCCAGTGATCTCATTCCTTTCCCAAACTGGCTGTTCACCAGTGCTGACAGACCTNAAATGGAGAAAGCAAAGTATTTTGCATTAAAAAAAATAATATTAATCATGGTGCATGACAAAAAAGCCAACATTTTATCATCCAGATAAGTAAATATTAGGGAAGTGTGCCAGCTTACAATTAATTATTTCCTTCTACACCCTTAACATTACCAGTTGTGTCCAAGATATCCATTAACAATAGGCAAATACCAGTATTCAGTCTGTGAAAATGAATTTGTTACCAAAAGCCCAGCTTTCATCCAGTCGATGCTGGGGTTGATACTGTTTAATAGCTTAATAAAATGACCTAGAAGATAGGACAGGTGGCTCCCCTGCAAAACTGAAATGGCACCTAATTGGTGGCAGTGGTTGATAATGCTGAGGGACTGTCTGCCATTCAGAGGGACCTCAGCAGGCTGAAAAAACAGGCTGACCTTTGTAAAGGTAAGCAAAAGCAAATGCAAAATCTTGCACTTTGAGATGGAATAGGCTGGATGGCTAGCACAGCTTTTTCCAGCTTATTCCAACAACACCAGCTGCCATCCCATTCATCACAACCATCAGTTATCTTAAAGGTGTCATGGATTTTACAGATGTATCAAGAAAAAAGATGGATCTTTAGGGTGAATAGGAGGCTTGTTAAACAGCAAACCTTAGATTCATAGATATTATTCATAGATATTGGAAGGGACCTAGAAGATCATCTAGTCCAACCGCCCTTCAAAACCTTCAATAAGTAAAATTCTTACCTTGGTCCCTGAGGCTTTTATTTTTTCTACATACTCCCAGACAGTGTGAGGAGATATCCTGCCACCTACTTGAATACTATCAGGTAAATCCTATGAGAAAGGACAACAGAAATCTGAATCCAATGTAAAAATAGTGGTAAACCCTTCATCCAGAATCTGTTTTGTGTTTTCAAAATACATTTAATTCTTTTAGTTCTTCAATTATAATTTTAAAACATGAGTAGAAGTTAGAAAAGTAGAAACAAATAAAA
>VYZU01056146.1:32868-44574 GCA_013401355.1 Ceyx cyanopectus | reverse complement strand
CAACAGGCTGAGGGCCCTTGCCAGCTCCCTGTCCCTCTAGCCTCATGTCATCCCACAGCTTGGGAGATGACACTCACCCTTCAAGTCTAGTTTAAAACTCTCAATGACCCCTGAAAGCTCCTGAGCAAAGACACTCTCCCCCTTTTGAAAAAAAAGTGAATCCCATCTGACCCCAGCAAGCCTGGTGCCATGTAGGCAATTCCATTAGCAAAAAAACCCCAAACTGTGGTGGTGGCACCAGCTAAAGTATTAATTATTAAAGTATTAAAGTATTAATAGAGGGGGCCCATCTGTTTCTTCCTTTCTTTCACAACTGGAAGGAGAGAGGAAAAATTATCCTGTGCCCCACACTCCCTCACCAACCATCCCAAGGCCCTGAAGTCTCTTTAGACTATGGGTTGTGGCTTCATCTCCACCTACATAGAAGATTAGTAACAGGTAATAGACCAAGGGCCATACCAGGCTAGGATGTTTGCTGATGATGTCAGTAACCTGGGCCCCAGGAGCCAGCAGACCTCCCCATCAGGAGGAGCTGTCAAGCATATTGGACTCTTTGTTCCTCTCAAAGTGGAGTTGTCTCTACTGACCTAACGGAAGGTATGAAAAGCATGGCCAGAGACAGAGTCTTCTTGGTTGTACTCAAGAAAAAGACAAAAAAAAAAGGACTTGCAGCTAGAGGAAAACAGTCTCACTGTGGGAGTGGCTGAACACACAACCATGGTTACCTAGGGAGGTTGTGGAGCCTCCATCCTTGCAGATACCACTCAGTGAGTCAGGGCTTGGACTCTGTGATCTCTAGAGGTGCCTTTCAACCTACATTATACTGTGATTCATGTGATTGCTCTTTTAATCTTTTACACAACTTCTTAGAACTAAGAATTTTTATTGTCACCTTATTCTAAATGTGACCAGAATGAAAGAATATGCACTCACCCCAGGGAGCATTTCCTTAGAATGATGGTCAGTGGTCTGGGGTTTTTTCTCACAGAGCCATTTCTTTGCCAATAGTTCAACACATTCTTTTTGACTGTGAACACTCTAAAGCAGATTTTGTCTGCACTCACATCACATACCTAACTTAGCTTTTTTTCTCAAAAACTTTACAATCCAGGAAAATCATGATTATGTGGAGGAATTCTTATGTATCCCTTCTTTATTGCATAGAGCCTAAGTCAGATCTTAGGTAAAGGCCAACAGATGGAAGTAATGGAAAGATAAGGACAGTAATGTTGTGGTTGGTTTTTTTTCTTTTTAGACCTGCTCTCCTGTAAAAAAAACAAAAACAAAAACAAACAAGACATTTCTAGATGTTTGTATTTAAAATAAATCAAGATTAAGCTGAATGTATGCCAAAGATTATTAATTCATGCAGTAATTCCTTCTTGTGTGTGGCTTATCTATTTTTTCTAAATGAAAATTAGAATAGCTGAATGTGTCTTTCAAACCAGACAGATGCTGCAGGGTTTTGTTTCACCAAGAGTTGTAAAATAATTAGTCCATCAGATTAGCACAGATGTGTCTTTTCCATCCAGACTTTGGGGCTGTGTGTGTAATCTCAGCTTCTTCCCAGCTGGTTTAAGCAGGTCACAGCTTGCAAGAAGGCCATGCAAGAGCCCTGTCCTTGTGGCAGGGGGATGGTGAGACACTGTGGGACCAGCTGGTGAGCACTGAACTGCAGGGTAAGTGTCAGTTCCCAGCTCCATAAGGCAATGTGCTCTTACAGCACAGCTATGTGCTTGCTTGTGTTGACAAAAAGATTGCAGTAGAAATTGATGGTCTGAGAAGCTGGGAAGGGCAGGATTGTCTCTTTCATCAGCAGCAGTTACATCTCAGTTATATTATTATATAATATAATAATAATACAGTTCATCTCACCCCCATACCTGCTTTCCCCACAGATTTTGCAACAGAATTCTGATTTGTGACCTCTACTGCATCAATAGATCACTACTTCTACTAGCTTTGGACTTCAGAAGCATCCCAACCACTGTGACTGACCACTGGAAGTCCCTCTGGCCTGGGTGCCAACACTTGATAGCCTCTCCAGTTCCTTTTTTCTGTAGATTATCTTCCATTCAGCAAAACAAAGTTGAACCTGCTCCAACACCTTAATGTCTTTTTTATACTGAGGTGCCCAAAACTAATCCTGCTGGCCACACTATTTCTGTTGCAAGCCAGGATGCCATTGGCCTTCTTGGCCATATCATCATATGGTATGACACAACAGAAAAAGAGAAGAAAATAGTTCAAATCCCTCTGAAGGCCTTTTTTTTGCCATGAAACAAAATAAGGTCAAAGGACCTGCAGAGGAGATCCATTTTTTTTTTGGAATAAAATTTTAAGTACTAGTAGATCATGAGAGTGCCCTGTCCACTGATGGGTCCTGTCACATTATGGGCAAAATCAGCAGTGGAAAGCTGCTGTCTGGAGTCCCACATGATGAGCTGCTGAAGGACAAGGTGAATCAAGTCAGTCTGCAGAGGTGAAAGCCAACTAATGGATGGTGACAAATGCCCCACAGGGGTGGTTACAGCAATGGGAGCAGAGCAACTGTAAGCAGAGAGGTAGAGCCACCTGGGCTGCTGGATTACAGCAAGACATTGCTGCTTGGGTAGAGAACTGTTGTGAAAATACATCACATGGGTGCCCATGTACCCAAGAGTCTGGCCACTGAAGAACATCTACCAGTGGGTGGGTAAGTCTGCCAAGATCAGTGTGGCTTAGGTGGATTTGGACTGGAAAAATAAGGTTGAATAATTTATAGCCCAGTGGACTCATGCCTCATGGGTCATCAAGGAAGGAATCTAACATGTAGATGGGCTCAGGGCTGAAGGGTGGACCTGACCATGGACACTATCACAGAGGGTATCCAGAAATGTGAAACCTGTGCTGTGATCAGACAAGCCAAGCAGTTAAAGCCCCAGTGGTATGGAGCACAATGGCTGAAATATGAATATGAAAGGTCTGAGAGATTGACTCTATCACACTCCTACAAACCCACCAAGGCAAGTGCTGTGTGTTTACAGTGGTGGAAGCAACCTCTGGANGAATGAAAGAATATGCACTCACCCCAGGGAGCATTTCCTTAGAATGATGGTCAGTGGTCTGGGGTTTTTTCTCACAGAGCCATTTCTTTGCCAATAGTTCAACACATTCTTTTTGACTGTGAACACTCTAAAGCAGATTTTGTCTGCACTCACATCACATACCTAACTTAGCTTTTTTTCTCAAAAACTTTACAATCCAGGAAAATCATGATTATGTGGAGGAATTCTTATGTATCCCTTCTTTATTGCATAGAGCCTAAGTCAGATCTTAGGTAAAGGCCAACAGATGGAAGTAATGGAAAGATAAGGACAGTAATGTTGTGGTTGGTTTTTTTTCTTTTTAGACCTGCTCTCCTGTAAAAAAAACAAAAACAAAAACAAACAAGACATTTCTAGATGTTTGTATTTAAAATAAATCAAGATTAAGCTGAATGTATGCCAAAGATTATTAATTCATGCAGTAATTCCTTCTTGTGTGTGGCTTATCTATTTTTTCTAAATGAAAATTAGAATAGCTGAATGTGTCTTTCAAACCAGACAGATGCTGCAGGGTTTTGTTTCACCAAGAGTTGTAAAATAATTAGTCCATCAGATTAGCACAGATGTGTCTTTTCCATCCAGACTTTGGGGCTGTGTGTGTAATCTCAGCTTCTTCCCAGCTGGTTTAAGCAGGTCACAGCTTGCAAGAAGGCCATGCAAGAGCCCTGTCCTTGTGGCAGGGGGATGGTGAGACACTGTGGGACCAGCTGGTGAGCACTGAACTGCAGGGTAAGTGTCAGTTCCCAGCTCCATAAGGCAATGTGCTCTTACAGCACAGCTATGTGCTTGCTTGTGTTGACAAAAAGATTGCAGTAGAAATTGATGGTCTGAGAAGCTGGGAAGGGCAGGATTGTCTCTTTCATCAGCAGCAGTTACATCTCAGTTATATTATTATATAATATAATAATAATACAGTTCATCTCACCCCCATACCTGCTTTCCCCACAGATTTTGCAACAGAATTCTGATTTGTGACCTCTACTGCATCAATAGATCACTACTTCTACTAGCTTTGGACTTCAGAAGCATCCCAACCACTGTGACTGACCACTGGAAGTCCCTCTGGCCTGGGTGCCAACACTTGATAGCCTCTCCAGTTCCTTTTTTCTGTAGATTATCTTCCATTCAGCAAAACAAAGTTGAACCTGCTCCAACACCTTAATGTCTTTTTTATACTGAGGTGCCCAAAACTAATCCTGCTGGCCACACTATTTCTGTTGCAAGCCAGGATGCCATTGGCCTTCTTGGCCATATCATCATATGGTATGACACAACAGAAAAAGAGAAGAAAATAGTTCAAATCCCTCTGAAGGCCTTTTTTTTGCCATGAAACAAAATAAGGTCAAAGGACCTGCAGAGGAGATCCATTTTTTTTTTTGGAATAAAATTTTAAGTACTAGTAGATCATGAGAGTGCCCTGTCCACTGATGGGTCCTGTCACATTATGGGCAAAATCAGCAGTGGAAAGCTGCTGTCTGGAGTCCCACATGATGAGCTGCTGAAGGACAAGGTGAATCAAGTCAGTCTGCAGAGGTGAAAGCCAACTAATGGATGGTGACAAATGCCCCACAGGGGTGGTTACAGCAATGGGAGCAGAGCAACTGTAAGCAGAGAGGTAGAGCCACCTGGGCTGCTGGATTACAGCAAGACATTGCTGCTTGGGTAGAGAACTGTTGTGAAAATACATCACATGGGTGCCCATGTACCCAAGAGTCTGGCCACTGAAGAACATCTACCAGTGGGTGGGTAAGTCTGCCAAGATCAGTGTGGCTTAGGTGGATTTGGACTGGAAAAATAAGGTTGAATAATTTATAGCCCAGTGGACTCATGCCTCATGGGTCATCAAGGAAGGAATCTAACATGTAGATGGGCTCAGGGCTGAAGGGTGGACCTGACCATGGACACTATCACAGAGGGTATCCAGAAATGTGAAACCTGTGCTGTGATCAGACAAGCCAAGCAGTTAAAGCCCCAGTGGTATGGAGCACAATGGCTGAAATATGAATATGAAAGGTCTGAGAGATTGACTCTATCACACTCCTACAAACCCACCAAGGCAAGTGCTGTGTGTTTACAGTGGTGGAAGCAACCTCTGGATGGCTGCAAACATGTTCAGTGCCCCTTGCTACCACCTGGAACACCATCCCAGGCCTTGAAAAGCAAGGCTCATGGTACCATGGCACCCCAGAAAGAACTGAGGCAGAGAAGGGGACTCTGAAACAACCTCACAGACACAGCATTGGGTGGGTAGCTCCCTACCACACACCAGCCTCTGGGGAACCAAATGGCACACTGGGCTGTTAGAAACTACACTGAAACCAATGAGGTGTGGGACCTGTTGAGAACACCACTGAAAACTGCAAAGCTCAGCACTGCTGATTAGGCATTTGTACAGTAATTAGTTTAGGATGGTATCTGAAGCTGGCAGAGACAAGATTAATGAGGTTTCCTTATCAAGACCTTCCTTTTCTCCTGCTATTGCAGCAGGTAACTGCAAGGAAGGAAGAATGGTGTGAAAATGACAAGTAGTCCAGCTTGTGTGGCTCAAGAATCTGAACCCACTTTGGCACTTGGGTTCCTTAGTTTAGGTCATTGCTTTTGAATATTTTTACTTTATTATTATTGATATTGATATTCTTGGTAGAGTAAGAGAAAAAAGAAAGGCCATTCTCCTAGTACCACCAATGCAGTTAGAAAATACACTGGTGTTTTTAGGCTGCTGATACATCTGGTTGCCAAGGGCAAAAGATTGTAGCTAAAATAAATTGATCCTATGTAACACAGTGTGTTGTTCATGCACCCCTGTGTCTTCCAGCTTGTAAAAATTAAGGGTGGCCTACTGACCAAATCAGGGGATGGTTCTTCTTCTGTTAGCTGTAATTTTACATTTAGTTCATACAACAGGCTGGATTTTCTTAGTTACTTCATGCAGGTTTTTTCTTCAGTGAGGTTGTGGGCATCCATTATCAAAGCAGCTCCAAATTCTATACTGTTGTGGGCACATTCACTTGTGCTTTTTATACTGAGATTAATAGAGTTCACTTTATTTAATTGCTGCCAAATGCTGTTCATCACACCTAACACATGGTTCTTCTGGCTCCCTTTTGGGAAGCTGTGTGCCTCAGTCCCTGCCTTTTCTCCAGGCTGTGGGCTCCTCCCCTTAAGCCTGGAAAATACTTCAAGCCAGGCAGCTGTGCCACCTGAATGCACATCTCTCCAGCTGGTGCTCCTGTATCTGCTATCTGCACATTCTGATTCCTGANCCATTTTTTTTTTGGAATAAAATTTTAAGTACTAGTAGATCATGAGAGTGCCCTGTCCACTGATGGGTCCTGTCACATTATGGGCAAAATCAGCAGTGGAAAGCTGCTGTCTGGAGTCCCACATGATGAGCTGCTGAAGGACAAGGTGAATCAAGTCAGTCTGCAGAGGTGAAAGCCAACTAATGGATGGTGACAAATGCCCCACAGGGGTGGTTACAGCAATGGGAGCAGAGCAACTGTAAGCAGAGAGGTAGAGCCACCTGGGCTGCTGGATTACAGCAAGACATTGCTGCTTGGGTAGAGAACTGTTGTGAAAATACATCACATGGGTGCCCATGTACCCAAGAGTCTGGCCACTGAAGAACATCTACCAGTGGGTGGGTAAGTCTGCCAAGATCAGTGTGGCTTAGGTGGATTTGGACTGGAAAAATAAGGTTGAATAATTTATAGCCCAGTGGACTCATGCCTCATGGGTCATCAAGGAAGGAATCTAACATGTAGATGGGCTCAGGGCTGAAGGGTGGACCTGACCATGGACACTATCACAGAGGGTATCCAGAAATGTGAAACCTGTGCTGTGATCAGACAAGCCAAGCAGTTAAAGCCCCAGTGGTATGGAGCACAATGGCTGAAATATGAATATGAAAGGTCTGAGAGATTGACTCTATCACACTCCTACAAACCCACCAAGGCAAGTGCTGTGTGTTTACAGTGGTGGAAGCAACCTCTGGATGGCTGCAAACATGTTCAGTGCCCCTTGCTACCACCTGGAACACCATCCCAGGCCTTGAAAAGCAAGGCTCATGGTACCATGGCACCCCAGAAAGAACTGAGGCAGAGAAGGGGACTCTGAAACAACCTCACAGACACAGCATTGGGTGGGTAGCTCCCTACCACACACCAGCCTCTGGGGAACCAAATGGCACACTGGGCTGTTAGAAACTACACTGAAACCAATGAGGTGTGGGACCTGTTGAGAACACCACTGAAAACTGCAAAGCTCAGCACTGCTGATTAGGCATTTGTACAGTAATTAGTTTAGGATGGTATCTGAAGCTGGCAGAGACAAGATTAATGAGGTTTCCTTATCAAGACCTTCCTTTTCTCCTGCTATTGCAGCAGGTAACTGCAAGGAAGGAAGAATGGTGTGAAAATGACAAGTAGTCCAGCTTGTGTGGCTCAAGAATCTGAACCCACTTTGGCACTTGGGTTCCTTAGTTTAGGTCATTGCTTTTGAATATTTTTACTTTATTATTATTGATATTGATATTCTTGGTAGAGTAAGAGAAAAAAGAAAGGCCATTCTCCTAGTACCACCAATGCAGTTAGAAAATACACTGGTGTTTTTAGGCTGCTGATACATCTGGTTGCCAAGGGCAAAAGATTGTAGCTAAAATAAATTGATCCTATGTAACACAGTGTGTTGTTCATGCACCCCTGTGTCTTCCAGCTTGTAAAAATTAAGGGTGGCCTACTGACCAAATCAGGGGATGGTTCTTCTTCTGTTAGCTGTAATTTTACATTTAGTTCATACAACAGGCTGGATTTTCTTAGTTACTTCATGCAGGTTTTTTCTTCAGTGAGGTTGTGGGCATCCATTATCAAAGCAGCTCCAAATTCTATACTGTTGTGGGCACATTCACTTGTGCTTTTTATACTGAGATTAATAGAGTTCACTTTATTTAATTGCTGCCAAATGCTGTTCATCACACCTAACACATGGTTCTTCTGGCTCCCTTTTGGGAAGCTGTGTGCCTCAGTCCCTGCCTTTTCTCCAGGCTGTGGGCTCCTCCCCTTAAGCCTGGAAAATACTTCAAGCCAGGCAGCTGTGCCACCTGAATGCACATCTCTCCAGCTGGTGCTCCTGTATCTGCTATCTGCACATTCTGATTCCTGACACTGGTGGTCTTCCCAACTAGTCAGGTATTTGTATTTAAAGTAAACTGGATGGTGATAGAATAACTCTTGACGTGTAGAAAGTGAGAAAGATTCTCAGTAACTGGTAATGTATCTTTAAATAGTTTAAGTACTGAATATGTTTCTTTATCATTAAATTTCTGTATCACCTTTGGAATCAGTTTGAGAAGAGGCTTTGTTTTTTTTTTTTCTTATTTTATTGTCAAGTTGAAATATTTGCTTCAGAAATGTTTGAGGTTTTGTGTCTTTTTGTGTTAGAACTGACTGTAGGTCACAAATAGGTATGAATTGCTGCCTATTTTGATCTGGTTGTGTTTCTCCAGCCTTTATGCAGGTAAAAAAGCCTGGATGTAGGTATACAGCTGTATTTGATGAATCATCCCTTGCATATACTGAGCTACAGTCAAAGCAATCATTTGCTTAATGATTTGCAGCATTCTGGAAATGAACTTCTGCTGCTTATTATCCCCTAATTAGTACTTTTTCAGTCTTTTTAACAAGAACATGGGAGATTATTTTAATGGTTACAGAAAACATTTTTTAAAATGTCTGTAGCACTTCTAAATAATCTGTAAGAATAGAAACAGGGAATCATGGAATGTCAGGGGTTGGAAGGGACCCCTAGAGATCAGTGAGTCCCTCCTGCCAAAGCAGGATCACCCAGGGCATGTCACACAGGAACAAATCCAGACTGGTTTGGAAAGTCTTTAGAGAAGGAGACTCTGCAGCCTCTCTGGGCAGCCTGTGCCAGGCTCTGTCACCCTCACAGGAAAGAAATTCCTCCTCATGCTGAGGTGGAACCTTCTATACTCAAGTTTATACCCACTGTTCCTTGCCCTGTTGCTGGGCACGATAGAAAAGAGATTGGTCCTTTCCATTTGACATCCACTCTTCAGATATTTATAGACATTAGAAGAAAGGACAAGAAAATCAGGAAAGAAGAGTAAGTATGGTTGAGAAATGCTTTTTTTCTTCAGCTAGTAAAGACAGTACCTGTTGCAAAAGACAATGCTGTTGGCCTCTTGGATACCATTTTTCCTTCTCAGCAAGAAGAAAGGAGTAGTTCTGAATCTTGCTTTGCTTTACAGAAGCTGTTACTTCTGACAGTAAATAAAAATACTAAATCTGAATATATCTCTGGTTACTCCACCATCTAAAAAAGAATTGAACAGAAGAAGTGCAGAGTTGGGCCTGTTGATGGTTGTGTGTGGAGACTCTTCCATAGGAGGGATACACTTCAGCAAGCCAGGCCTTTCCCTTCAGGATGGAGGTGACAGAGGGCAGACAGCATGACTGATCTCAGAAATGCTCAGTGGCAAGTCCTGAGAGCTGCACCATGTCTTCCTTTACCATACTAGCCTGTGGCCATCAAATGAAGGTGTAGGAGTCACATTAAAAACAAAAAAGGAGAAGCCTCTTTATGCAACAGATAGTAGAGCTGTGCAATTCATTGCAAGAGGGTGTCGTAGGTGCCAGATGTTCACAGGAATTTAAGGGGAGACTGGATAAATACATTAAAGAAAAATTTATAAGCATCTCCTATATGTAAACTGCATCCAGCTCTTCCACAGGCATCCATTTTACCAGTGTCATAGAAAGAATATTTTTATATTCTTCTATGGTCCTTGGTGGTCCAAGGATTTTCTAGGTCTTTATATTTTTTCCATGTTCTAAAAGCCTGTAGATTTAAGTAGTCATCTTGAAATCCTCTATCAATTTGCTGCTTGTTACCTTCTCTTTGGTCACTGATTCAAACAGGAGAAACTATAAACCAAGGGTGCTGCCCTGTGTCAATCCATCTCTGTTTATAAAGGCAGAAATGTTTTCCACTGTTGCATGAAGGTTGGCTTGTGTTTCTAACAGACTGTTGTTGTAGCACAAGCAGTTCTGATGACAGAAAATGTTCTAGCCCAGTGTTTCAAATTAGACTTACTTCACTCTGATCTTCTAGACCTGAAGAGTCTTGTCCTAGAATGATGTGCTGTTTACTTGTTTGTAACTTTTTAATTTAATTTTATTTTTTTTTTTTAGGAATGGAGGATATGATTGTTTGTCTTTACAAAAAGCCAAATGCTTTATGTAGGCTGATTTGCTTTTTATGGGCTGGAGGTGAAGTTTCACAACTTGCTGAATGGGGCAAACTCTTCAGCAGCTCAATTGAAGGTCAGTCATTTGTGCAGTTAAAGCAGAAATTGAGTCTGAAATACACAGCAGCCAGATTTTGGAACAGAATACAGTGTGCTTGAGAACACTGCAATCTTCTTTTCCAGAAAGGAATTCTGTTAGCAGTCAGCGTTTCCATTAGGGTACTGAGCGTATGGTGCCACCTTGGAACAAATTATGTTTGAATAGGTTAAAAAGTTATATCCTTAAAGCTAAATTCCACAAGACTATATATATAGTATGTGTGACTGCTTCAGAAACTTCTGGTGTGATGCAGAAAATATACTGGCATATTGTGAAAATCTTCAAAAAGGCATCACCAGGGTTAACAGCGAACATTTTTACAAAATCAACGGGGTTTTTTCTGCTCTACTCATTCCTTACTTTCTCTAAAGAAAGAAATCCCTCAGTTTTAAAAGAAAAATAATAAAAGCATGGAATATGTCCTTCTACATAAATATAACTTGCTATCAATTTATATGGAAGAACCTGCAAAGAAAAAACAGGGACTGTACAACTCTACTAGTTTAACTTCCCAATGCTGTCCTTGGAAGGATATATTTTACATAAATCAAATTTACAATTACTGAAATGTATTAATTTGTGGATGTTATTTATACTAATAGTAAATAAAATTGCTTTGAAATCTCATCTGAGATCAAGACCTTGTGGATTTCTGACCCAAGGCATTTATCAGTCAGAGCAATTGGAGAGGCAACATTGGTAAGTAAAGGAGGAATGGAAACCTAATCTCTCACAGGATTAAATTAGGATTAAATACACAAGATGTATTCTGCAGAATAGACTAAAAAATGCAATTAAAATTATTTTATTGTTTCTATTCAAAATAGCTCTAATTCTTTTCCCTCCCTTCTTTCACTTCTTCCACAGTGGTTTCCGTAAATCTTACTGAAAAAAAATCTCATGAGAATGGACCTTTAGAGAAAGACCTCATTACCATAGCTGATGAAATGACAAGTGTTTTGCTAGAGTATTTTCAAGAAAAACCATTTGCCATTTTTGGTCACAGGTAAAAAAAGATCTGCATTTTCAGGCAAAGGAGCTGTATCTTTGAACTCTAGGAATAAGTAAGTTACTTGCCTTTATTTGCAAAACTCTGGGAAAATTCACTTCTGCAGGGGTGTTTTGTCAGGTCATCCTAAACTGTGCTGTTGAACTCTTGTTATTTGTTTCAGGCACAACATCTAAAAATGGCAGTGTTGTGAATATATATATTTTATTTTTTTTTTAACTGATAAATTATAATTGTGTTTACT
>VYZU01056146.1:10841-25484 GCA_013401355.1 Ceyx cyanopectus | reverse complement strand
ATATTATTAATATTCTGATTAATAGAAAAAAGCTTTAAGTCAAACTTTTTGCCTGATTTCAAGAACAACTAAACATTGTGGAGTTTTTACTTTAAACAACTAAACATTTGTGAGAGCTGCAAGACAGAGACAGAATTTTTCTAGAATTCAAAACCAAAACGCCCAGAATATGTTATAAAAAATTTAGGTAAACCAAAATCATGTGCTCCAGACTACATATAAAAGCTGAATATGTGATGTTGAAATGACCTTACAGCATCTCTTCTCACCAACGTTTTTGTTTATTTCTATGTACTCTATTGTTTATTTTTAATAAATAAAAATAATCAGCATTAATTAATTAAACTGATCATGGAAAATATTTTAAATAACTGGATTGAGTCAATTTGGATCAGAATTAAAACTGGATTATATGGACAACAAAAGTTCTTTTGCTTCTTTGCTTATTTTTATTTCTTCTTTGCTTAAGAAAATGTAAATATTTTATTCCACAAAGTTTAATGTCAGAATTATGAAATGTGATTATTTGTTTTCCTGAAAACTTGGAAAATAGGAGGACAAGCTTCACCTCAGCTGAAAGAGGAAATTGTTAAAAATTTCATTAAATGTCTTTTCTCCCAGTTCAAAGAGTTTAAATACATTTTAGTATAATACAATAAATACATTTAAATACATTTTAGGGCTCTGTTTCAAACACAAACTAGAATCTTCACTCCAAGTTGCAGCTAAACTAAGGTTTTTTTTAAAAAACAAACTGACCTACATGGTAAGTCATTGAACTTTCATGCAGAAGGTGCAGTAACACCCAATTTCTGCACAAATTGCATAGAGGCAGAGCCTGTTCTTTGCACTGAAAGCAAATCCAGGTTTTCTGGGAGTCAATACCTCCTGTTTGCATAACCAAGCACTCAACACTGTCCTGATACAGACAGCAAGAGTTGCCCAATATTTCCCCTAGAAATCTGACAAAGTACAGATTCCAAAGGTGGCACCCTACAAATAGCCACACTGTAATAAATTTTTAATAAAAATAAGTAAATAATTCTTGGAAAATCTAAGGAGGTTCCTATTTTAAAAGTAGCTGTGTTGTAAGGATTTAAAATAAATAATAATAAAAGCAAACTTTTCTTATCATGGTTAAAGCTCTGCTGGCAGCTAAGCACTGCACAGCTGCTCAGCCACCACCTCCCCAACCCCTCCACACCTCCTGTGGTGGGATGGAAAGGAGATTCAGAGAGAGAATAAAAGGTAAGACCCTGTGAGTTGAAATAAGGACAGGCTAAGAAAACAATAAAGAGAGAAGAAAACAACAGTACTAATGACAAAATGATGAAGAAAATGAGTGATAGAAGCCAGGAAGGCTCTACCTGTGCCCGAGATACTAACATTACCTATTCCAGCCACCCTAGAGAAGGTAAAAAGAGGAATGCTGGGCCCAGCCCTCCCCTTGGATAGGGGCACAACTCAGTCTGGTATCACAGACCCCATTGGCTGCCTCAGTTGTTATCTGCCTCTGACCCCTCCCAGCTCCTTGGGAGGAGGAATTGGGCCAGAATTCACCTGAACCAAACCCAGGACATTCCCAAAGACCACTTCAGGCACCATTAATACACCTGGTTGTTCCCAGCTAACTGAGCTTAAGGATTTTGTCTGTATTCCCATAATTGCACCTTACTTCTGACCATCTTCTGCTTATTAGTGGGAATTGTGGGCAGCAGCTGGAGAGAGGGGATTCTGCCCCTCTGCTCTGCTCTGCTCACACCTCCCCTGGAGTATTGCAGCCAGCTCTGGAGCCCTCAGCACAGGAGAGACATGGAGCTGATGGAGGGGCCAGAGGAGGCCACAGAGATGCTCAGAGGCTGGAACAGCTCTGCTGTGGGGACAGGCTGAAGGAGCTGGGGTTGTTCAGCCTGGAGAAGAGAAGGCTCTGGGGAGACCTTAGAGCACCTGCCAGTGCCTGAAGGGGCTCCAGGAAGGCTGGAGAGGGGCTGTTTCCAAGGGCCTGCAGTGAAAGGATGAGGGGGAATGGGTTTAAATGAGAGCAGAGGAGATTGAGACTGGATCTCAGGAAGAAGTTGTTTCCTTTGAGGGTGGTGGCTCAGTGGCACAGGCTCCCCAGGGAGGTGGTTGAGGCCCCATCCCTGGAGCTATTGCAGGGGAGGTTGGCCAAGGCTCTGAGCAGCCTGGGCTAGTTGAGGGTGTCCCTGCTCCCTGCAGGGGGCTGCACTAGATGCCCTTTGGTGGTCCCTTCCAGCCCTAAACATTCTGTGATTCTCTGATTCTAGAGACCCCTACTGCAGGAAAGAACACAAGGACAGCAATGTGGCCAGGAAGGCCAATGGTATCCTGAGGTGCATAAAGCAGGTCAAGGGAGGTTCTCCCTCTCCTCCTCTGGAGAGACCACATCTGGAGCACTGTGTTCAGTTCTGGGCTCCCCAGTTCAAGAGGGACAGGGAAATATTAGACAGAGTCCAATGGAGGCTACAAAGATGAAGTCACTGGAACATCTCTGTGCTGAAGAAAGGCTGAGAGCCCTGGGGCTGTTTAGCCTGGAAAAGAGCAGCCTGAGAGGGCATCTTACCAATGTTCACAAATATCTGTCAAGTAGAAGGGGCCAGACTCTTTTCAGTGGTGCCCTGTGATAGGATGAGAGGTAATGGTGGCAAGGTGAAAGTTCCACCACAACATGAGGAAAAACTTCTTCACTGTGGGGGTGATGGAGCCTGGCAGGGACTGCCCACAGAGGTTGTGGAGTCTCCTGCTCTGGAGACTTTTAAGACCTGCTCCCATTCACTGGTGGAGGAGAGAAGGGAGGGAACTGGGAGCAGAGCTGAGCCTGGGAAGAGGGGAAGGGTGGGGGGAAGGTGTTTTGGGGATCTAGTTGTATTTCCCACTGTTGTACTCTGATTAAATTGGTAAATTGGTGGTGGTGTTTCAATTCAATTGCTTTCTTTTATCCTATCTGGATCTACAGGCAAGTACCACAATATACTGTGTTTAAAATCTGTAAGTGCATATCTTACCCAGCAAGAAGTACTCAGACACGAAATTAAAATACTAAACATTTCTTTCCTCATCTCCCTTTAGCCAATCAACATACACAGACTGTTACTTAGGATTTGCTTGCTTACACAACATGCTTAGGAACAGCCTATAAACATAAAATTTCCTTTGAATCATGGACCAATAAAATTCCCTTTAACTTCTCAAAATAAAAGCATAAGTATATATACAGACATAAGCATATACATATGCATTAAATACATAATAAATGCAAAATCATTATTACCAAATACTCCATTTTTTGCAAAGAAAAAAAATAAATCTTGAATTCTTCATTTACAGCAGAATATTTTACCAATCTGCAAAACTTACAAATCTTTTACAGCCTTCGTGATGAAAATACTATTTTATTCATTGTGTCCTCATTCCCATACAGCTTGAGTCAATGTTTTTTTCTGGGTATAGATGGTAGCTGTCAACCAAAGCAATAGTGGGTAGAAAACCTCTCTGATGTCTAATGCAGAATGTGCAGGGCACTGTAATATTTCAACCACTGATT
Organism: Ceyx cyanopectus; assembly: GCA_013401355.1. Taxonomy (NCBI): domain Eukaryota; kingdom Metazoa; phylum Chordata; class Aves; order Coraciiformes; family Alcedinidae; genus Ceyx; species Ceyx cyanopectus. Next base: position 21,922 of record VYZU01056146.1, on the reverse strand, counting down.
TTTAAGTGTGTGTTTACAGCAATGGAGTGGCAGCTCACACTGCACTCACCTCTTTCTAACAGTGATTTATGGCTCAATCCTCAGGGCAACACATTTCTTTTCTAGAGTGAATTTAAGGTAGAATAAAACAATAATTTCAGTGATCACTAATAAAACAAAGGGGGTGTTAGGGCTGAGATTTGGCAGTTTTAATCCACTGAAGAAATAAGAGTCTTCCTCTTAGCTGTAAAACACCACAATGAAACCTCTGTTCCATTGGGCAGAACTGCAGCTTAGGAGAAAATTGCTGAGCTGCTGGCAACAGGCTCCCTGCATCTAGGTCAGGGCATTATGTTGCTGCTCACTGCTGAGACAGCCATCATAATGACACGGGGGATAAAGGGGCTTGCAAATCTTGAAGTGAAAGGGATAATAGAAAGCCTAATGAAGAAAAACAACCTAATCCACCAGGGTATGGGCAAGACAAGGGAAGTATTCATGTTTTGCTACAAAAGTAGGAGGTTGAAAGGCAGCAGTGTAGATAATTTCTCTAAGAACTACTGAAATCTATAGTCAGAAGGTAGAAGGAAGCTCTCAGCAGCCAGCAGGTAGAAAGTAGAAGCTTTGCTATGAAAAAACAAGCTCATCAAAATGTACCACTCCAGATTGAACAGCCCTCCTAAAAAAACTCCCTTAAAAATTTTTCTTGCTTCCCAAATGCACATATACCACTGCCTCAGTGTTAGAAGTTTCCCTCCTCCTTTTGTAGCTTCAAGTAACTGGCTAGATCCTAAACAAATGAACATGTACCTACTTTTCAAAGCATAATCCAGACCTAGAAAAAGAACTGATGCACACTTAAACAGGTAATGCTCCAAAACCAGTATGAGCTATGAGCAGTTCAAAACAAGCAGCATGTCTCACCCTCTGCTTGGCAAAAGAAATTAACCTCCAAAGGCTCAGGCAAACTTCCCATGCTGCAAGGTACCCTTGATGAAATGCTGCTGCCTCCACCTCAGCCCTGCAGATGGACAGCACATCCCTGCCGCCCTCCTCCCCCGGCCTCTCTGCCTCAGCAGCTGCACAGTCCCTTACCTGCAGAGTCATGGTGCCGTGAGGATGGGCAGGGAAAGGCCTCGCTCCTTCTCCGGCAGGGAGGTGGCTGTTCTGGCTCTCAGCCCCCGTGGGCGAGCGCAGGGCTGAGCTCCGCGGAGGGCGTTGAGCTGGGGGGGGGGGGGGACCTCAGCTGAGGCCACGGGGCTGCGCCCGCAGAGCCTCCCCGCACCTCCGGGGACAACCCAGCAGATACAGACTGTGGGTGTTAAAATTCTGCTGCCTGGAATTGTCCTTCCTGGGGGATCGCCGATTCCCACCAGCTCTGACCTTGCTGGCGTTTGTTTGTAACACGGCAGAAAGATGTGTTGTGGCACCCCAGCCAATCACCCCAAGGGGGTGGCTGGCTCCTTGTCCAATTGCCTTGAAGTTAAAAGGGTATAAAAGAGCTGTAAATTAATAAATAAAGGGAGCTTGGCATCTTGGGGAAGAAAAATCATCTCTGCCTCGCTCTCTCTCCTCCTCCAGCAACTAGCAGCTAAGCAACAAGAGATGCCAGGGAAGGGGCAGTGGGAGCATTAAGCCCACACTAGTTTCTGCAGAAAGCCTGAGCTCGTTTCCATAACCCTGAGGATCAGGCACCAGCCTGAGAGCAGAGCTATGGTAAGATCTCCAAGCCATGTAGTTGGAATTTCTTGATTGAGTTGAACCACAACCAAGCCCAGTTTCCTCCTGTTCCCCCCACTGCAGACCCTGCTTGTGCCTGTGCCCACCCAGGCTTGAGGCCCCACATTCTCCAGATGCAACTCTGAAAAATCATAAACTCTGAAAAATCATAGAATCAGAGAATGTTTAGGGCTGGAAGGGACCTCCAAAGGGCATCTAGTGCAGCCCCCTGCAGGGAGTAGGGACACCCTCAACTAGCCCAGGCTGCTCAGAGCCTTGGCCAACCTCCCCTGCAAGAGCTCCAGGGATGGGGCCTCAACCACCTCCCTGGGGAGCCTGTGCCACTGAGCCACCACCCTCAAGGGAAACAACTTCTTCCTCAGATCCAGTCTAAATTTCCTCTGCTCTCATTTAAACTCATAAAAATATCATCCTGGGGATGACAAACACAAGCAGTTACACACACAAAAATATCTTGAGAATGCTGCTTTTTACTTTGCTCTAACAAATATAGAGTTTGTTAAAAAATGTTACATTAATTAACAAACTAGCCAACAACTGTAACCAATAAGACAAAAATCCATCTCTGTTTATCATATTAATTCATAAAGTTTAGTGGTCTAAAGATAAATAACTTTATATCAATCATTCCTTTAGCATGGCTTAATCACAATAATATATGCCTCAGCATTTTAAAATCCTTTAACTTCCACAAACCCACCTAAAAAGTGTTTCCCCTCAGCTGAAATCCAGGTTAAATTAAGCCAAGACTTAACGAGAAAACAAGTAAATTTCAGTAAATAAAAACTAAAAGATAAAAACCCCAACAAAGCAGAAAACATTTGAAAGCAACGCCATCAACTCTTGCCCCCAACACCATGAAGCATCACCGCTGTTGTTTTTGCTGGGGAAGCTCTGCTCTTGCAGGTGCAAGATGCTGGAAAGAACCATATTGTGCACAAAGGTGCCCGTAGAAACTCGCGTTTTGAATGGTTCGCGTCAGACCGTGGGCAACACTGAGCGTCTTACCTGTCATCAACAGGTGCAGGATGGGATGCGTGTGTGTACAGCACTGAGAATCGCCCTTGGAGCGCTACAATCCCCGTGTTGCCTTGGCCACGACTGCGCCGGCTGACACAGCAGCTCTGCCATCACCTCCACAGCGATTTACAGAGGCGTCCAAAAAGAGGCTGAAGCGCTAAAGCAAGTGCAGGCTCAGAGCATCGGCCTCCCAGCGCTGCCCGGACCGCCCCGCACAGCCCAGCCCGTGACTCGGTGCCGGTGGCTCCGCTCAGCTCCCCCCCCCGCAGACAGCCCAGAGCTCCCCGGCCAGCACTGCCGGGCTACGCGCTCGCCTCGCCCCGCTCCGCTCCTCCCCGCCCAGCTCCGTTCTTCCCCGCCCCGCTCCGTTCTTCCCCGCCCCATCCTCTCCTCCTCGCCCCCCTGCGGGCACGGAAAGAATCCCCCCCTGGGCGAGAGGACCTGCCCCGCCGGGCGAACCCAGGCAGGGCTCCCCGGGCTGGGCTCCCCGGGCTGGGCTCCCCGGGCTGGGCTCTCAGAGCAAGGCTCTCGGGACAGGGCTCTCTGGGCTTGGCTCCCCCGGCAGGGCTTTCCGTGTCAGGGCAGGGGCGGAGCGAAAGGCGGGGCCGCGCTGGTCGCTGTCGTGCTGCAGCCGTACAGCGCGTAACGGGGCCCGAGGAGGCCGGCGGAGGTAGGTAGGTAGGTAGGGTTTGGGGTCTGCTGCTGCCCGGTGCTCGGACTGGGGGAGCTGGCACCCGGCGTGGGGCCGCTCCCCGGGCGGGCAGGCGGGTTATAGCGGTGGGCGGCCCCGGGGAGGCGTCTGCTGCGGGGCGGGTGCCAAGGCCGAGGAGGCTGGGGACGGAGAAACCCCCTCCCTTTGGAACCGCCGGAGCGGAGCTTCCTCCCGCGCTGCCTCCTGTGCGGGGAGCGGAGCGGGGCTGCCGGGGCAGGCGGGGCCGCGATTCCCCCAGTCCCTTTCCGCAGGAAGCGCGGGGACTGCGACTCGAGCGAGGTTCTGGGTTTTTTTTTGCCACACTTGGCTTTAGTTCCTACTCCCGCGTGTTGATTTTCTGCAGTAGTGTCCATTTTGAAAAGAAAAAGCAACTCTTTTAGCTGAGGAATCTCTGGGCGTGTTGACTCTGTTGTTGACTTTGCTGCCTCACTGAAAGATCTTCAGAGCATCCCTGCTTGAAAGCTTCTAGAAATGGTAACCCAGAGCTCTTTTGGGTTTCCCTTTTGGGTCCTTGCTGCTCTGAAGCAAAAGGCACTGGAGAGCTGCTTGGCCAGTGGCTCTGTACAGGACTAATAAAACAGGTTGGCAGATCTTCTGTCCCCAGCACAACCACTCCGGGTGCCTGGGAGCAGAGGAGTGGCCACCCTGCCCCTCCAAACTGTTCCCCAGTTCCCAGTTGTCAGGGTTTAGGGTCAGGGCAGCCCCCAGACCAGTAACAGACGCTCTCTGTTACCCCCCATCCCTCCCCAACATGAGAAAGGGAATAAGGGGGAGAGATTTACCAGTTAGAAGAGGAAACTAGAACAATTTTAATGAAAATAATGATATTAATAATGGAATTATATACAAATATGTACAAAACCAGTATCAAACCCAACCCCCTGATGGCAATCCTGTCACAGTCACTGATGCTGTGGAGTTGGGTTAAAGAATGAAAATGCAAATTCAAGCTTTAAAAATCCTAAATAGGCTTAGGAACTTGGAGCTTGCTTCATGTTGTGATTATGGGGGAGGTTTTGTGCCTTTTTTTTTCCATGTCATACTAACACTACAATGCAGGCGTGCAGCAGTGAAAATTCAGTGCTCCTGGGCTGGGGTTTTTGGTTGTGTTTTTGTTTTTTTAATTGTAAAAACTAATATCTCCAGCTGCTTTTGTCCAGCTTCAGAACAGTCTCTTGTCACTGGTGCTGCCTTGCTGTCCAGTCTTTTATTTATTTTTTAAATTAAAAAAAAAAACAACAGCAAAGCAGCACAGCAGGTGCCTTGTGGAAAATCTGCTACAGTTTAGCACCGAGTTAACAGTGTGAGCAGGGTGCCAGTTGCCTGTATTGCATCACTTTGAGATGTGATGTTTCTTCTTGGCATTCCCAAGACAAGTACAGTATTGGAGCTGATGTTTTTCCTCTTTCCTCCCTTCACAGCTCGGGTGGCAAAACCCAGCAGCGGCTCAGGATGTCTGTAATTCATCAAGGGACAGCCACGCTCCGGAAGGCGAAGAAAACCACTGTAAAAACTTGTCTAGATAACCCCTTTGCTTTTCAGTGGCAAACCATAGAGGGAGAAGATATGCAGTTTATACTTCACACTTTAGAAGAAAGGATTAAACACATTGGCCTTAGGAAGATTGAGACTCCAAGAAAGAAAAAACGCTCCTCTCCAAAACAGCCGGTGGAAGGGACTCGGGAGCAGAGCGCCGGGGAGCGCCCCAGAGAAGGGGCAGCAGAAAGGCAGCTGAAAGAGACAGGCTGGACTGACATCAGCATCAGAAGACAGCTTGCTATTGGAGTGAACGAAGTTACGAAAGCCTTGGAAAAAAACGAGTTGCTCCTCTTGCTGGTGTGCAAATCTGCGAGACCCGCCCTGATCACCTCGCATCTGCTGCAGCTGAGCGCCAGCCGAGCGGCGGGGGGGGGGGGGGCGGCCCCCCCGCCTCAGTCAGACGCTGGCTCCCCTGCTCGGCCTGGCCTCCATCTTAGCCCTGGGCTTCAAAAAGCAGGGAGAGGCTTTTGCAGAAGCCGCAGCAGCAATCATCCCCAGGATCCCCGCGCTGGAAGTGCCGTGGTTTCGGCACAGAAGGGGAGATCTGGCGGCCGGTGCAGCTGCAGCCCCTCCGGGCGGCCGGGAAGCCGAGCAGCTGGAGGGGGTGCCAGAGGAGGGGCTCCCAAGCCCCAAGAGGAAGCGTCTGGAAAGCCAAGGGCCTGACCTCTCACATGTCATTCTGCAGCCTTTGAAAATAAAAAAACTGGTTCCAAATCCAAATAAGATAAAGAAACCACCTCGCAGAAAGAAGAAAGCTTTTCCAGCCTAGCTGCTGCTAGTTTGGCTCCTCGGATTGAAAGGATTCTTTTAATGCAGCTCTGACTGAACTATTTTGTTGGGCTTTAGTGTAAAGCACGAGTGTGCAAGGTGAGCTTTCCATTACATGTTCTAATAAAGAATGTTGCTGAAGCTTGTGTGTGAGTCTTCCCGGGGGTAAATGTTTCATTGGCAGTTGGAGATCACAGAGTTAAAATCTGTTATGAATGTGCCTAAGAAATTGAAGACAAAAGGACATCTTTGGAATTAGTGCAGAGCATTAAGCTAACTTTGTGTTTCTATAGGGATGAACAAGCTTCAAGCAAAACAGCTTTGAGTTAAGGGTAATTATTCAAACAAATCCATACCAAAAGTGAAAGTTTATTAAACAACGGTCCATGCCGGTGTAACTCATTTAAAGCTGGTCCAATGCATGTTTCAAGTAAACAGCAGTAACAGCACAGGCAGCCTTCCCTTCTGAACTGGCAGAGCTGGCTCTGCTCACCTTGTGGTGGGCAAGACTGGCTGCAGGCTGTGCTCCCACCTCGCATCTGCTGTCCCATAGGCTGAAGGAGAAGCTTTATTTTCAAATACAGAACAAAACCAAATGACACCTGCTGCATTCAGGAAAAAAAAAAGACTTCCATATGCAAACTGTTAACACACATCCTGTGAGAAAGTGCAAACTAACTTAAAACTGTTTGGTTTTGGAATGGAGTCCAGAAGTATTTCCCAGGAAGCTGAGCTGACAGCTATAGCCACTGCAAGACTGAAAACAACCACGAGTTCCCTTTAGCGTTACTGAGGACTACAACCAGTTTCCTCAGGAGCCAGCTGTGCTGTAGGGAAAGGAACAGTGCTACAATTCAGACAATGGAGACCAAGAGCATAGAAATTTACTTTGTGCTCTGTATTTTAAGCAAAAGTCAGTATGGTACTGCAGAAGAAAGCATAAATTACCTTAACTGGGTAATTTTTTTGTCCCTTAAAGACGGAATTTACACGTAATTTTCAGAGATTTGCTAATCCAGACTCCCCATGCCCTAAACCAGCTACTGGAGTTACTCAGAGGTTACTCTAAGTCATGCCACCAGCTAGCAAGGAAGGCAGTAGTGATGCTTCTGTAGTCATGATGCTCCCTCAAACTTAACAAACCAAGACTTTTAATGCCAGAAGTCTTGACCTCCCTGGCTGAGGGTGGTGAGGAGAGGTGTGGGTTTTTTTTCCTTGCTTTGCAGTCCTTCATCTGTGTCCTTTGCTCTGGCAGTTGGATGCATACAGCACGAGGCCATGCTAGCACTGTGGAGTTGGTTCCCATGCTGGCTGACAGCAACAATTACATCTTGGCCTTGAAACAGAGCCTTGGGAGAGCTTGGGTAAAGCAGGGAAGCACACTGATCACCTTCCAGGCTGCTGCCTGCCCAGGTCTGTGGCTCACTGCAGGGATTTGCATCCTCTTCTCAGAGAGGAAGTTACTGAGGAAAGAAGTTTCAGAAGACTGGTGAGAAAGGTGGTGGAATCAGCCTTAAGACTGCCAGTCTTTGTGAAACCATCTGATAGGTTTTGCAGAGTTAATTAACTGGAGGCTGTTCAAGCACAGACAGGTTTGAGTTTGGAAAGAAGGGAAGAGCCTCTCCTAGTGGGTTGCTAACAGTGGCACCAACAGGGCTAATAACATTAAGTAGCTGCTTAGAAAGTGAGAGTGAGCTGCCACAATTAACTTACTCTGTGGGTGCAGACTGGGACACCTTCAAGATTAATGACCTCTTGGTGCTTTGTACTTCAGCAAAGCACCTGAGGTGAAGAGCACTCAGCAGGGACAGCAGCCAGCAGGCTGGATTGTGCAGCTGTTGGGTAACACAGAGTTCAGCAGCAGCTCTCCAGGAACAGCCCCAACTCTCAGGCTCAGGTGCCAGCTTCTCTCCTGCTCTAAACCCAGCCAGCTTTCAGCTACAGTGCTGCACAGACTCTACAGGAGCACAACTCAGTTAACATGCAGTGTGAGACACAACATGAGTTTACTCCTCAGATTCAGAAACAAAGGCCACTGTTTTCCCAGAAGACAGAAGAAGAATGGCCACACTCCCTCCTGTATGTGCAATTACCCCAAGATTAGGACAGAAAGCCAGGTTGCAGGACCCCCAGGTTCAAGGCTGCCTTCTACCTGGGCATACTTGGTCCCAGCATGACCTCAACACTTTTCCAAACAATAGTACTGGGGGGGATTTGCCTTCTGAGTTCAGTGGAGAGAGGAGAAAAAATGCCCACCATTTCTTCCACTTGCCTTTCTTTCCAAGGGGAGGGAAGGCAGAGCACATGAGTATCCCTCCCACCCATCTGGATTAGGGAAAGCAGTACTGCCATCATTCCTTAGCAAGGGAGCACTGAGCTGTGCTCTTCTGTCCCACCTCACCTTAGGCAGCAGCTGAGCAAGGACGGCCAAGGCTCTGCCCTTAGAGCTGAAGCAGAATTCACTGAGCCCTTCAGTCAACCTCCTCCTCATCCCAGCAGGCTCCTGTGTGAGTACCCAGCAAGGAAGACACCTTTCTGCCTTTAGGGAATTAAGAACTTAAGTCTTTAATGGAGCTGAGATTAAATCCTTGGTACCTCAGGTATCTCTACCATCAATTACATTTTCAGGCACTTAATTCTGCTCAGGTCTCACACAGGGAGTGCAGGCTCCCTCTGCTCCAGCTGTTATGACTGCTGCTAGCAGACAGGTACCAGAGTGGGCCAAGTTGTAAACCCAACTGCACTGCTGTCTGAAAGATCTCCTCTGAAGCCCTTTTATCTTTGGAGCTCCTGAGCTGGTGCACTCTCAGGGGCCAGACCAACCCCAGACTAATTCCTTTGTCTGAAGGAGGTGGAATGCTGTCATCACAGAGCTAGAGCCCAAGACAGGACAGCACTGATGACCCTCTCTAGGGCAGAATCCTCTCACCACAAGTCAAAGAGAAAAAAAGAACCAAACCACAAACCACCCACACATTAGAAAGGAGCAGGAAGAAAGAAAAAGCCCAGTGCCAGGAGGAGGTGGAGAGGGCTAGAAGTTACGAAGAACAGGCAAATTTATCTTCAGCTAAGTTAATGCTTTCAGGTACAGAATTAAACTTCCAGTCAAATCTACTGTCAGGATTACAGGCATGTTTAAAAGGAAAGTTTAGACAGTTGCATTTCATGAAATAATTCAAGTCACATTCAAAAGATGCTCACAGCACAGAGGCTTCACCACCACCACAATTTGGCACTTCCAGCTAGACCAGGTTCCACTGCGGCTCCTCCCGGCGCCCGTGGGCTGGGGTGGCTGCTCCTGTGGGCTGGGGTGGCTGCTCCCATGCCTCCCTGCAGCACTGGAATGCTTACAAAGAGCTTCAGGAGCCTCCCTGGGTGCTGAGCATCCGTGAGGGAATCACAGCAGCTCCCCCCCCAGCCACAAGGATCAGCCCTCCTGCAGTTGGGGAAGCGCAGCACGGAGACCTCCGGGGACTGAGGGCAGAGCATTTCTCTTCTGCTGACCAGCCACGTAGATAGCAAAACTTCCTGTTCCAAAGTCAGGATAAAAACACTACCAGGAACAATTTATGAATACATATTTACACAGATACTTTTCATCAGAATTACAGACTTCATAGGAAATCAAAGTAGACAAAGGAATATGTGCAATTTCGCAGAAGCCTTGAAAACATTCAAACTATAAATATCCTGATAGCACTACTAAGGTTCTTAGTTTTACACACAGGCTGATGTTGCTCTACTGAGGAAAAACTAAGGTTTTGTGCCACAACTGTAAATGAAGTACAGTAAGGTATTATCATTCTGGCAACAGAGACACCTGCACTGAACAGTGCGATCCTGTTAAATCAATCCACTGATCTATTGAAGATCAAAGTACAAATCTTGTATTTTTATTGATTTGGCAGCATTGCTCATGGAGGAACAAATGCCCTGGTTAAACCAGCACATTGTCATACTGCTCCAGTTACAAAAACACCCAGGACTTCCATCGAGCTACAAACGTATCCTACTTGGTCATCTTCCCCCAAAGGATGATATCCACGTGAAGTAAATAAGCAAAGATACTCAAGTGTGTATCCTTCCTCCTGTGACACTGACAAACAGACACCACCACTTAATAAATAGAAACGCAGCAGTTCATCCACGTAATAGCAAATATTTTTGTACCCTAATCCACCACTGAAGTTCAGTTTGTACAAAACAGTCTTTTTTCTACAGAGTGGAAAAAAAATACCTTCTTCTCATCAAGGTGCAAGCTAAGCTTTGAGACTTAAATGAATGTGCTTTTCTTTTCATGAACCATAAAAGAGTTTCATGGACCTTCTGATCTATCTGAAAATGCAAAGATTTGGTCACACAGGGATGTCTTCACTGTTTAGGTGTAATGGGCTATTCCAGGATCACTGACCAGCGTTGTGCTTTTACTCCTCTTGAACAATACCATTCCAAGAGTCATGGAGATCAAATTAACTCAAATGATGACCTCAAGAGTTCTAGAGATGCAAGTGTCCTCATTGTAAAACAAGACCAACCTAAAGGAAAAAAAAAACATAAAGTCTTTTAGGTCATTTATGGCAATGCAGCTACACATCGTTAGCACCTCAATTAGGGATGTTAAATATGACCAATTAAAAAAGTACTTTTCAAGCTTCTGCCCATTATGGCCAGTGTAGATCAATGTACCATTATGCCCACCAGAATTCAGAAGCTCTTTTTTTCTCCCTCACCTTTTCAGATTCCATTCCAGGACACCTCCAGTTGTACAAATAATACTGCAAATTTCCATCTCCGATCCCAAACTTGAGTTTTTCCAGGAATGTTTTGTTTTCCATTAAGTCTAGAGCATTGAACACATCAAATCCTTTCTGGCAATAGCAAAACATTTAAAAACATGTTAATTTTTAAATGTTCAAATGATGTAGAAATGATACTTTATATTTTATTTATATTTAATGATACAATATCTAAGACAGTAGGTTAATTAAGTGGAAAAAAGACAAGGGAATAAATCCTGCCTTTTAATTAAGTACACACAGAAAAAAAAATCCCAGTAAAAGCTGAGAGTCTAAAATAGGAACAAATCCAAAGATCACAGGGTAATGTTCCTTCTTAAATGTCTTCATCAAAATACCTCTGATGCCTTTAAACTGGGCACAATCAAATCAGTCCTCTGGAGGATCTGAAACTGCTCAGAGCCAGCAGGAGAGATGTAACACTGCAGAGGAGGAATTCTCCCCAGGAGATCCGTGGCAGAAAGACCTCTCTGGCAGGGCGAGTGCCCCCCTGCTGGATTGGCTGTGGTGCAGAGGCAGCCAGGATA
>VYZU01056144.1:0-17615 GCA_013401355.1 Ceyx cyanopectus | reverse complement strand
TCAAAACCATACAAGTCCCCACAACACTCTCCTTTTTATCTGCTTCATACAGTACTGTCTTTACAAAAAGGTACATAAGGTCAAGAGGGTTTTTTCAGGCTCCACATGGCAGATAGCAATGATCAGTCCAGATAAGAGAAACTATATTTGCATGGAAGAAATAAACTAGATAAGGCTTGTACAAATAAAGGGCCAGCAGGCTCAGCTGGATATGGATAAAGCTTCCAGCCTCTTCTCAAGGCTCTGTCAGGGCAGCCCAGTTCAAACCTGGTGTGATGGATGCTGTGGACTAACAGGTATATTCCCAGTGTTGTGTGAGCTTGATAGGTGTGATTTGTATCTTCATGAGTTTGTTAGCATTTGTATTCCTGCACAGATCTGTGCGATAAAGCAGCACTTTATGCCAAAACTATGGGTGGGGAAGGATAATGAATGCACATCTTCAGTGCAGGAACACTCCACAGCAGACTTGGGAAACTTCAGGTCCCCATCCCAAGAAATGGGCAGAGTCTCAGTCATTTAAAGTCCCTGTTGGGTAGGAGGCCTGAAGCTGAATAGAGCCAGGGCTGACCAAGACATGTCAACCAGGGAGTGACAGGCACTGGGTTGAAGCTGGCCAGTGGGTTCCAAGAAGAGCTGCATAAGAGCTCTGAGCTACTTGATTTCCCAGGGAAGTGGCAGCCCAGGCATGGGCTCTGAAAGAGAGGTCATCTTTTAAATACAAGCAGAAGAGGTACCACACAGTCCTTGGGGGAACATTGATGGCAGGCTTCCCAAACTTTTCAGGAGTATACACCCAAAAGACTGTGAAGATGATCAGAGGGCTGCAGCACCTCTCCTATGAAGGCAGGCTGAGAGAGTTGTTCAGCTTGGAGAAGACAAGGCTCTGGGGACACTTTATAGCAACTTTCCAGTACCTAAGGGGGGACTGCAGGAAAGTTGGGGAAGGTCTTTTTGCAAGGGCATGTAGCTATAGGACAAGGGCCAATGGGTTTAAAATGAAAGATATTCAGATTAGATATATATGTGTATTCAATTTCCAGAGGATTGTGGTCAGTGGCACAGAGTACAATTGGCAACCTGTTGGTAGTACAGTACCTGGGGGCCATTACTGGGTCCAGTCTTATTCAACATCTTCATCAATGATCTGGATGAAGGGATAGAGTGACCCTCAGCAAGTCTGCTGATGGTATGAAACTGGGAGGAGTGGCTGACACACCAGAAGGTTCTGCTGCCATCCAGAGAGATTTAGACAGGTTGGTTTGACCTGATGGAAAGCAGCTCCATGGAGAAGGACCTGTGAATCCTGGTGGACAATAAATTATTCTTGGGACAGCAATGTGGCCAGGAAGGCCAATGGTACCCTGGGATGCATTAGGAGGAGTGTGGCCAGCAGAGCAAGGGAGGTTCTCCTCCCCCTCTACTCTGCACTGGTGAGAACCCACATCGAATACTGTGTCCAGTGCTGGGCACCCCAGTTCAGGAAAGACAGAGATTTACTGGAGAGAGTCCAGTGCAGGGCACCAAGATGCTGAAGAGAGTGGAGATCCCCCTGCTGAGGAGAGGCTGAGAGAGCTGGGGCTCTTTAGCCTGGAGAAGAGGAGACTGAGGGGGGAGCTCAGCAGTGTCTGTCAAGATGTTCAGGGCAATGTAGGGAGGATGGAGCCAGACTCTGCTCAGGGACATCCAGTGCCAGGACAAGAGGCAATGGGAGTCAGTTGGAGCACAAGAGGTTGAGGGGAAACAGAAGGAGAAACTTGTTCCCAGGGAGGGTGCCAGAGCCTGGCAGGGGCTGCCCAGGGGGGTTGTGGAGTCTCCTGCTCTGGAGACATTCCAGCCCCCCCTGGATCTGTTCCTGGGGGACTTGGTCTAGGTGCCCCTGCTCTGGCAGGGGGTTGGACTAGATGATCTTCTAGCTCCCTTCCAACCCCTGACACTCTGTGATTCTGTGAAAGAGAGGGAGCATATACAAAATATTTGGGACATGTTTGTACAATGTTGAAGGATACAATATAACAAGTAATTTTTTTTTTTAGTTGTCACTTAAAAATTGGATTTCATTTTAGGTCATTTAGGTAATTTAAAAATTGTATTTTTTCTACAGTGAGCAAGCAGAAATGGTGTATTGGAACAAGTAAGTTCAAACTGTCATTATCACCTTACAGAAACATCCAAAGTATAAAATAAATGGCTGAAATAAAATATATGCCTTCATTACTAGAAACTTCCCTAAAATATGGTGCTTTATTTCTTTTTCTTAAAGGGCAATCACTTGTGTGATCAACTCAACCCTATTTCCTTTGAATGCTTTTTTCTTTCCAGAAGCAACCCATCTTATTGCTATCTTATTAGTATTTTTTTTTTCCTGAGTAAAAATGATTTCCTAGAATTTCCTGGTATTCGTTACAGAAGGGGTGTATGTAAGGCAGAAAAGCTGTGGTAGTGCAAAATGGTAGAAAAGTACATTCTTAAAAGTAGGTTATTTATTTTAATCACAGAATCAGGGGTAATATTTTTAAAGAGCTGAAGGCTGCCCATAGGCCTTGGTTTATGTATACCTGTTTAGTCTTAAAAAGAAAACACCAACCACTACTTTGCTTGATTTTTTTTTTCTCACTTTTTAAAATATTTTACCATAGCTAATTCTGGAGGAAGTAATGAATGGATTTAGCATGATAAACAGCATACAGCCACATCTGTAAGCAAGAAACTGCTATTTACAGACCTTTGCACATATTCATAATCACTTCCACTACATTTCATGCACATAAAAGACAAGTTAAACAGTAAAAATATTAAAAAACCACCTCAAAACAATAGAAAATCCCCATTCATCCAGAGCTGGATTGCAAAATCTTTAACCAGACCAGGAAAGTACTAATAGTTTATCCAGTTGAGATGTTCAAGCCACAATTGCAACAGATCTTTCAAAATTCAGGGCTCAGAAAAGAGGTCCAGACCAAGAAGAGAAAATCATGTTAATGCCACCAGGTTTTTCTCAGATTTGACCCATTTTGTGCAGCTCAGCTGCCCCTTAGTGTGAATTAGAGGTGCTAAGAGAAGCCAGGGCAGCTGGAGGGGCAAGAGTGCTTGGCATCCCTCAGCCATCTGGAGGAGAAGAACATGGACATCTCATCTTCCTAACTCTGTTTCACCCTGCTGGACCATGCTGCTCCCCTAAGAAGGTGGGAGCTGTAATCTTCACTTTGCCAGTACACTTTTGCTCGGACATGACCAGTGTGTGTGGCTATGTAGATGCTACTCTAGCCTAGCTCTTGTCAGCTGATCTGGGGATGAAGATCCAGGACACACCAGCAGCTCTTCTGATAGACACCACAGTGCTGAAGGAAAAAGTGAGACATCTTTGCCACGCTGGAGATAAGAAGGTGAATGGGGTTTTTACAGGAAAGGCAGATGCTAAGCTCCCAGGGATGAAAAAGAAGGTATGAGGCAAGGTGGAAGCAGAAGGAGATGAGAATTGCCTGAAAAGGGGAGGCTGGAAGATGCAGTCCTCTGGCAGTTCATCCTTTGTGGATGCCAAAGTGACTGTAATGACTGAGGTGACATAAGTGCATAACTGCTAACACAGCCCCACCAGTGGGTCTGAAAGCACCAGAGCATTCTTACCAAACATAGCTGGCACTCTGTACATCCAGAGACATTTTTTGGTTACAGTCTGGGGCAACTTCATGGTGCTAAATAAAGCACAGCACAGCACTCCCTCTTCTCCTCATCTCTGCTCCCTCCAGAACAGAGTAAAATGCCTCAAGCGGAGAATATAAAGACACACAGGACTCTGAACTGCTCTTTCTGCCTCTGTCAGCCCTCCCAGGCACTGTTTGGTTTTTAAGCAGCTCAGATCCTGTCCTGAAGTGCAAGTTTTGAAATCTTTATCTTAATGCTGCTTCCCTTTGGGAGGCGTGCAGAGCACAACTCATTAAGCTAGCACTGGTTTCTGTGGACAAGCCATCTGCTGGGCAGTCATCATGCTTGTGTCCCATTCCTTCTGCTCAGTGGGAGACAGACTTCCCTCTGCCTTCATCATTTCACTTGGCTTCAGTCAAGGGAGTGTCTGCTTTAGGCTGGAGTTGATGAGAACAGCAATGATGGCTGAGCCAGACCAGATGGCAGACACCTCCAAACTCAGTTTCCATTTCCAAGATACTTCTGACTGTTCTGAGAAATGCAGAAGAGAACAGCAAGCCCCACTGTGGGGATGTGTGGACTTCTCTTTTCTGCTCCCAGTTGGTTGGGTAGAAAAGGCATTTTTAGTTGATGCTCTTTAGGTACCACCAAAAAGTTGTTCTTAGTATTGAGAAATTCATCTGAGTGTCCTTGTTTCTTCAGTTTCTTGAGAATGAGGAAATTGTGTCTTCTTACTGAGTTAGTCACAGAGGGACTGGGAGTTATCTCCAACCTATGAACACCTCCAGTTCATACACCCATGTCTATGCCAGTCATTCCTTGCAAGATAGTGAAATCTGCACTTTTTAATCTCTGTTCACTCAATATACTTTGGTTTTGCTAGAGGGCATGGTGAACTGCATCAACATTTCAGCTTGGTTCACCCATCAGCTCTCCAAATATTCTGATTCTTGATGTGGTTTTACTTGAATGCCTGCTCATCAAGAAAATATTTAACCAAGGGTTATCATCCTGACTGAGAAATGCAAAGTATGCAGGGGCATCCAAGCTGGACAAGGCTGTCGAGGGTATCTTGGGAAGATTTGCTTCCAGTCCGAGTTGTGCTGACCTTGACAATGAGCAGCTGCACGTGCCTCTGCCCTGCTGGGATCCCTCAAGTGGCATGAGGGAGTGCAAAAACTCCTCAGCAGTGGCAGAAAAAAAATGGCAGCAATTTTTCTTGCACAGAAACCAGTGTGTCTGGTTCATTCTAAAGCAAACGTGGCTGCCTTCAGTAAGGCTGGGACCTAGGAAATATCTTGGGACACCAGGGATTCCAGATCCTTGTGGCTTGATCTGCTCTGGGGATAGGTATGTTGAAGATGAGGAAAAATGCATCTTCCTTTCCCCCACAGTACCACCCATTTTTCTTGCAGCAGAGAGAGCTGGGCGGACAATCACAATTTCCCACAACAGAGTCAGTTATCTCTTGAGCCAAACAGAAGACAGAAGCAGGGTGTGCTCTCAGTCTCTTTATTGTTACCAGGAAAGTCAACCTTTCTTTTCTTTCCTCTCCCAGTTTGGCCCCTATCTTCCCCTCCACCACGTGTGAGAAAAGCATCACTACTTACAAACTCTCTGCCAGGTAAAAGCACCTGGTCCAAATAAATCTCCAGCTGTACATAGTGTGTGTGAAGAAGTTCAGTGTCCAGTCAGAAGTTCAGAGGTCCAGCACCCAGTGATGACCATTTCTGATCTCCACACCTTGCCCCAGCACACAGGGCTGTTCAGAATTTCCAGATGGTGTTTCCACATGTTCATGCTGCTTTCAAGCCTCCCTTCCTCAGTGGGAGGGGAAGTCTGACCTTAATCCAAAACTAAGGTGTTACAAAGAAGGGGTAATGTGGAAGCCTTCAATAACTCAAAGTTGATAATTATGATAGTTGAAAATTTCCATCTCATTTCCCTGTCAGACCTCTGTGTAAAGGCTGAACTCCAGTGACAGATGAGTTTCTCTGTGCTTGTAACCTGAACTTAATCACAAACACAATCCTGGAAGGAACACGCAGCTTTAAAAGAAACTTTTAAAAATCCCCTGAAACTAACTCCAAACCAAACCCAGAACTTCACTGTTATGGATAGAGTGATGATCTTGTTTTTAAGTGGGTTTTAGGTGTTTTCATTTTTTAGGGGAGTTTTTGAGTTACCAGGCAAAAGACAGTCATTTTAAAGCCTCAAACCCTGAAACATGGGACAATCCTTTCTTCCTAGAAGGGGTGTTGTAAAGCAGGGCACATCAATACCTTGAATAAGACAGAGATGACAGATGCTGTGGAAGGGCAAAGTTTCTTACTCATGGCTCTCATTTTCTGTGGTCAGATCTTTTCAAAGGGCTGTATTGCAACTGCAGGGTACAGATTCTAAATCTTGGTGATATGCAATGGAGATTCACACGGGGCACCTACAACCTGAAGCCACTTGGAGAAAATGGCCAAGCTCACATGTGATGTGCTGAGGCTTGTGACCCCTGGCACAAGTATCTGCATTAAACCTAGACAAGCATGTCTTTAGTCTTGTGACTTGGTGTATCACAGAATCACAGAGTGTCAGGGGTTGGAAGGGAGCTAGGAGATCATCTAGTCCAACCCCCTGCCTGAGCAGGATCACCTAGACCAAGTCACCCAGGAACAGATCCAGGCGGGTCTTAAGTGTCTCCAGAGATGTAGAGCAGGCACAACCTAAGTATCTGCATTAAACCTAGACAAGCATGTCTTTAGTCTTGTGACTTGGTGTATCACAGAATCACAGAGTGTCAGGGGTTGGAAGGGAGCTAGGAGATCATCTAGTCCAACCCCCTGCCTGAGCAGGATCACCTAGACCAAGTCACCCNTTGATGTGGTTTTACTTGAATGCCTGCTCATCAAGAAAATATTTAACCAAGGGTTATCATCCTGACTGAGAAATGCAAAGTATGCAGGGGCATCCAAGCTGGACAAGGCTGTCGAGGGTATCTTGGGAAGATTTGCTTCCAGTCCGAGTTGTGCTGACCTTGACAATGAGCAGCTGCACGTGCCTCTGCCCTGCTGGGATCCCTCAAGTGGCATGAGGGAGTGCAAAAACTCCTCAGCAGTGGCAGAAAAAAAATGGCAGCAATTTTTCTTGCACAGAAACCAGTGTGTCTGGTTCATTCTAAAGCAAACGTGGCTGCCTTCAGTAAGGCTGGGACCTAGGAAATATCTTGGGACACCAGGGATTCCAGATCCTTGTGGCTTGATCTGCTCTGGGGATAGGTATGTTGAAGATGAGGAAAAATGCATCTTCCTTTCCCCCACAGTACCACCCATTTTTCTTGCAGCAGAGAGAGCTGGGCGGACAATCACAATTTCCCACAACAGAGTCAGTTATCTCTTGAGCCAAACAGAAGACAGAAGCAGGGTGTGCTCTCAGTCTCTTTATTGTTACCAGGAAAGTCAACCTTTCTTTTCTTTCCTCTCCCAGTTTGGCCCCTATCTTCCCCTCCACCACGTGTGAGAAAAGCATCACTACTTACAAACTCTCTGCCAGGTAAAAGCACCTGGTCCAAATAAATCTCCAGCTGTACATAGTGTGTGTGAAGAAGTTCAGTGTCCAGTCAGAAGTTCAGAGGTCCAGCACCCAGTGATGACCATTTCTGATCTCCACACCTTGCCCCAGCACACAGGGCTGTTCAGAATTTCCAGATGGTGTTTCCACATGTTCATGCTGCTTTCAAGCCTCCCTTCCTCAGTGGGAGGGGAAGTCTGACCTTAATCCAAAACTAAGGTGTTACAAAGAAGGGGTAATGTGGAAGCCTTCAATAACTCAAAGTTGATAATTATGATAGTTGAAAATTTCCATCTCATTTCCCTGTCAGACCTCTGTGTAAAGGCTGAACTCCAGTGACAGATGAGTTTCTCTGTGCTTGTAACCTGAACTTAATCACAAACACAATCCTGGAAGGAACACGCAGCTTTAAAAGAAACTTTTAAAAATCCCCTGAAACTAACTCCAAACCAAACCCAGAACTTCACTGTTATGGATAGAGTGATGATCTTGTTTTTAAGTGGGTTTTAGGTGTTTTCATTTTTTAGGGGAGTTTTTGAGTTACCAGGCAAAAGACAGTCATTTTAAAGCCTCAAACCCTGAAACATGGGACAATCCTTTCTTCCTAGAAGGGGTGTTGTAAAGCAGGGCACATCAATACCTTGAATAAGACAGAGATGACAGATGCTGTGGAAGGGCAAAGTTTCTTACTCATGGCTCTCATTTTCTGTGGTCAGATCTTTTCAAAGGGCTGTATTGCAACTGCAGGGTACAGATTCTAAATCTTGGTGATATGCAATGGAGATTCACACGGGGCACCTACAACCTGAAGCCACTTGGAGAAAATGGCCAAGCTCACATGTGATGTGCTGAGGCTTGTGACCCCTGGCACAAGTATCTGCATTAAACCTAGACAAGCATGTCTTTAGTCTTGTGACTTGGTGTATCACAGAATCACAGAGTGTCAGGGGTTGGAAGGGAGCTAGGAGATCATCTAGTCCAACCCCCTGCCTGAGCAGGATCACCTAGACCAAGTCACCCAGGAACAGATCCAGGCGGGTCTTAAGTGTCTCCAGAGATGTAGAGCAGGCACAACCTGAAGGTCCTGTACCCAGTGAGAAGTCCATGTACAGGATGGACAGCATAAAGCATGGTGAGTTAGTGTGAGGAGAGAAATGACTGCCAAACTCTCCATGTATATGTGCATATCTATGTGTATAATAAAGTGACAATATAACAAGAAGGGGTCACCATCCTCTTCTCTCATGCTCTTTGGGAAATAAGTGACCTTTCAGCAGGCAGGTTTAATATTAGCTGATTTCTTAGGTATGCAAGTTATCTAAAAACAGTTTCTCTCATCAGCTTCAGGTTATGGGAGTTCACAAATCCATGTGTTCTTGACGCTAATGGAAAATCTGCATCGTGACTCCCTGGGGTGACCCGGGTGTGTGACGGTGACAAGCAAGCTAGGCATTGCTTGGTTTGCCCACAAAACTACAAATTAGGAGGAATAAAAGAGAGACAAAGGAAAGAGGTCAGTAAGATGGCAGCATTTACATTTGTTTTGCCTGAAGCAGCCTTCTCTTCCCAGAAGCAGTCTCCTTTAATAGTCCCCGCCGACACCAACCGAACTTGCTGGGGGACTCTCCTCATTTGTCACAATGCTCTGGCTGCACAAGAAAGTGTGATTTCAGACAGCTGCAATTGCAAAGACCTGAGGGTATGTGAAGTTTTTTGCTTTAATACATCTCATTTATCATCTTCTCCCCACTGCTGCAGGAGAGGGAGAAAGCTATTGAACAGATCTGTCCAGAAGTGTAACAGATCTGCCCAAACACGGCAGATGAAGTGGGATGTGACACAGTTCACAGTTCCCACAGACTGGCACATATGTGGAAACAATCTGTTTTCAAGAACTCCAGTTTGGAAACCATCTTCAGCCTTTCCCCAGGTTCCAAATGGTTCCAAATGGTGCAAGAGAAGTGGAAGAAAACCAGGGGCAATGGGGAAAGGAAAGCACTTCTTTTTTTTTTTTTTTTTTCTTTGAATTTGCAGTTTCTGTCTCAGCTTTATGTTGGGAAGCACAGGAATAGGGCTTTCTTGTGGCACCCAGTTACCTAAAAATGTGATAAATAGTTATGTCAAGCAAGTGAGGTCTCCTGAGCTGCCTGGATGTGCTTGTGCTTGTTATTCCTTGGGAGGTGAAGGAAAAAGCCAGTGCAAAAAGTCCAAAAGATGTCCATGCCAGGTTAGTTTGTAAACAGTGAGACAGGACAGCTGGAATAAGAAGCCAGTCAACAAGCAAGCCAAGGAAGTAAAAAAACAACAGCACAAACAAAAATCTTTTTACAAAGTGTTCCTGCTTTGCATGATTATTGATCCATTCAGTGTCTCTAAGGGCTTTGCAAACATCAGTATCTTTCTGGTGGGAATAATACCTCCCAGGTACTGAATGGAAAGCTGAGGAGACAAGGTGAGTGATCACTGGGTACCCATGTCATCTGTAATGAGAGTAATCAAGTTGTTTCTGGCAGTGAAGTAGCTGCTTTCACCCCACACAGCAGCTAAGTCACTAAGTCTCATATTTCAGCCTGGCTAAGATGCTGCAGTACAGAAGGAGTGTCAGAGGCTGGGCACGTTAATCAAGAGGGGTATAAGCCCTTCCCAGAGCAGGGTGACATCAAATTAGGGAGCTTTGCAGCACCAGCAAGCAGTCACTGTGGACCTGACCCATCTGCAGTCCTCATCATCCGTGTCAACTGATGCTACCAAATCCAACTGGTGCTGCTTTCAGTGACTATCTGTTAAGGTCTTTGAGACCCCAAAATATGATGATATCTACTCTCTGTCTCAAATCCCCAGCCATCCAGTCTTGTGCAGAGGTGCTGAGGAATGTTTCTGGTGTACAGTGGACACGTGTTTCCCATCTGCCAGCTACGGCAGGTCCTCTAGCTGACACCATCTGAAATGTTTCTCACACGCCCAGAGCCATGGGCAGCTGCACAGCAGCAACCAGCAGCTCAAAACAAGCCAAAGGGTGTGATGGAAACTGGTAACAGGTACCAAGTGGCCCTGACATCAGACATCAGGCTGAGAGGAAATGACAAAAGAGGCAGAAAAACAGAAGTTTTGAGCCATCAGTGAGAAAACCAGCACCTGGATCACTCAGACTTATTTGTTGGATTTTTTTTTATTTGGGTTTTTTTTGTGTGTGTATGGGTGTTTTTTTTGGTGGTGATGGTTTGTGTTCAGACATCAGGCTGAGAGGAAATGACAAAAGAGGCAGAAAAACAGAAGTTTTGAGCCATCAGTGAGAAAACCAGCACCTGGATCACTCAGACTTATTTGTTGGATTTTTTTTTATTTGGGTTTTTTTTGTGTGTGTATGGGTGTTTTTTTTGGTGGTGATGGTTTGTGTGTTTGTGTGTTGGTTTTGTTTTGTTTGTTTTTGTTGGGGTTTGGGGTTTTTTAATTTTTATTTTATTTTTTTCATAGATGCAAACATTTAAAGCTCAAGTCTTGAACCAGTCAGGGATACTTCATACAAACACACACACACACAGAGTAGAAATCACTCTTCTTAACACCCCAGTGTGTGTTTAGACTAGTATTTTATTAAAAAGAGGGAAATGGAGAGACAGAGAGGGAAGCTAATGGCACCCTGGATGGAAGAGATCCCATTTAGACCTCCTGCTGTATAAAGTGTTGAAACTGGGCTGAGGGCTTCCTGAGCTGCTTCTATTAATATAACTGTGCTTAAGAGAAAAATAAATGAGTTTTTGGCTGGATGGTCTCAGAGGGATGGATGGTTCCAGAGCAGAGGATTTCAAGCCTGTGTTAACAATAAGGACAGCATATGTTATTGGACTTATTTACTATTCAGCCATCTAGGGTATAAATGGCTGCACACCCTCCTTGTTCCAGTGCTGGAGTTCAGAAGTTACTTAGTCTGCTACTGTGGAGGTTATTGAGTTGCACTTAGCTCTCCCACACTTCTGCTGTTATCTTTAACATCTTTTTTAGACACCTATTTCTGACTTTCCCTCTGCTCACAACTCCCCTCTATTTTATTTTCTCCTTAATTGCCTCCCCACACCCCCTTCCTCTTCAGTACTTTTCACCTTAATGTTGACACTGTTGTCACTGAACATCCAAATGAATACAGTATTCATCTAAAAGAAAAGAAAATAAATTTGGGGTAGTCTGTTGGCTTGCAGAAAAACACTTAAAGTACCAAACAGTGTCTGGGAGACAAGGAACTAGAAGAAATATAGGGCATTTGCTTTGCAACATTTGGGATTTTATAACAGTTCTCATGAACTGAATGCCAATTTTCTCCTACTGGTTTGCAACCCAAGCATTGTGATGAAAACAATGGATGTCACTGATGCCAGTGTGTGTTCCTGATCCATAACCTGAATGTCAAAGCATCAGAATTACGGGATAAAAGGCAAAATGGCACAGCTTATTGACATTTCCTAAAGGGCAAGAGACCAAAACTATCAGAATAAAGGAGACTTGCTTTCCCAACTCAGAGAAACTCTGATCAGATTCTACCACAGTCTAGAGGCTCTTACAGAGGGACAACTGTGTGTCTTCTTCCTCCCTCCCTTCTTCCCTTCCTTACCCTCTCCTCACATACCTTTTGTAATCAGTTTTTACTTCACAAGCATTTCAGCCATCTGCTCCCTTTGTGTTTCTTTCTTTTGCTCCTCCAGGCCCTGATATGTGGCAGTAGTGCTTCCCAAAGACAAAACTTCCCTCTGGGTGACCATGGTGGTGTCAATTTATGCAAAAAAAAAAAGGAAATTGCAGATTCATGGATGACATCCTGATTTTTTTCTGTGTCTCATACAATTTCTCTAAGCACATAGTATTTGCTGACAAGCAACTAAGGGACCTCAGGTTTCCCCTTCCCAGTTGTTCTTCTGAGCTGTTTTTTTTTTCTGTTTGGGCTCTGAATTTATCCTGGGAAAAGCCTNCCCAGAGCCATGGGCAGCTGCACAGCAGCAACCAGCAGCTCAAAACAAGCCAAAGGGTGTGATGGAAACTGGTAACAGGTACCAAGTGGCCCTGACATCAGACATCAGGCTGAGAGGAAATGACAAAAGAGGCAGAAAAACAGAAGTTTTGAGCCATCAGTGAGAAAACCAGCACCTGGATCACTCAGACTTATTTGTTGGATTTTTTTTTATTTGGGTTTTTTTTGTGTGTGTATGGGTGTTTTTTTTGGTGGTGATGGTTTGTGTGTTTGTGTGTTGGTTTTGTTTTGTTTGTTTTTGTTGGGGTTTGGGGTTTTTTAATTTTTATTTTATTTTTTTCATAGATGCAAACATTTAAAGCTCAAGTCTTGAACCAGTCAGGGATACTTCATACAAACACACACACACACAGAGTAGAAATCACTCTTCTTAACACCCCAGTGTGTGTTTAGACTAGTATTTTATTAAAAAGAGGGAAATGGAGAGACAGAGAGGGAAGCTAATGGCACCCTGGATGGAAGAGATCCCATTTAGACCTCCTGCTGTATAAAGTGTTGAAACTGGGCTGAGGGCTTCCTGAGCTGCTTCTATTAATATAACTGTGCTTAAGAGAAAAATAAATGAGTTTTTGGCTGGATGGTCTCAGAGGGATGGATGGTTCCAGAGCAGAGGATTTCAAGCCTGTGTTAACAATAAGGACAGCATATGTTATTGGACTTATTTACTATTCAGCCATCTAGGGTATAAATGGCTGCACACCCTCCTTGTTCCAGTGCTGGAGTTCAGAAGTTACTTAGTCTGCTACTGTGGAGGTTATTGAGTTGCACTTAGCTCTCCCACACTTCTGCTGTTATCTTTAACATCTTTTTTAGACACCTATTTCTGACTTTCCCTCTGCTCACAACTCCCCTCTATTTTATTTTCTCCTTAATTGCCTCCCCACACCCCCTTCCTCTTCAGTACTTTTCACCTTAATGTTGACACTGTTGTCACTGAACATCCAAATGAATACAGTATTCATCTAAAAGAAAAGAAAATAAATTTGGGGTAGTCTGTTGGCTTGCAGAAAAACACTTAAAGTACCAAACAGTGTCTGGGAGACAAGGAACTAGAAGAAATATAGGGCATTTGCTTTGCAACATTTGGGATTTTATAACAGTTCTCATGAACTGAATGCCAATTTTCTCCTACTGGTTTGCAACCCAAGCATTGTGATGAAAACAATGGATGTCACTGATGCCAGTGTGTGTTCCTGATCCATAACCTGAATGTCAAAGCATCAGAATTACGGGATAAAAGGCAAAATGGCACAGCTTATTGACATTTCCTAAAGGGCAAGAGACCAAAACTATCAGAATAAAGGAGACTTGCTTTCCCAACTCAGAGAAACTCTGATCAGATTCTACCACAGTCTAGAGGCTCTTACAGAGGGACAACTGTGTGTCTTCTTCCTCCCTCCCTTCTTCCCTTCCTTACCCTCTCCTCACATACCTTTTGTAATCAGTTTTTACTTCACAAGCATTTCAGCCATCTGCTCCCTTTGTGTTTCTTTCTTTTGCTCCTCCAGGCCCTGATATGTGGCAGTAGTGCTTCCCAAAGACAAAACTTCCCTCTGGGTGACCATGGTGGTGTCAATTTATGCAAAAAAAAAAAGGAAATTGCAGATTCATGGATGACATCCTGATTTTTTTCTGTGTCTCATACAATTTCTCTAAGCACATAGTATTTGCTGACAAGCAACTAAGGGACCTCAGGTTTCCCCTTCCCAGTTGTTCTTCTGAGCTGTTTTTTTTTTCTGTTTGGGCTCTGAATTTATCCTGGGAAAAGCCTTCTCAGCAGTGAAACTGAGATGGGTAAAATGTGAGAGGAAACTGTAGGGCATAACACATTTGTGAATGCCATTGTTTTTCACCGCCAGGATAGTCATCCTTATTTTACTGATAAATTCTGATGCACGACCAAAATGAGCATCACTTGTTGACCTCGGTGCAGCCTGGCCAACTCAGCATCCCAAGAATATGAGACAGACAAGTTGAATAGATCTTGTGTTTAAAAAGATCTCTTTTGTTCTTCAACCCCCAACCACAAAAAGAAGCCTATACAAAACTCAGAGAGATGTGAGACAAAAGGAAGACCATCTTTTCAGAGCCTGTGGCCTGTTAGCCCACAAAGGCTGGGCATGCATCTCCTCCCATTGTTCCCACATGGGGTCAGGATCAACTCTTGGGTCAAGCTTAATCACACACTGACTTGCCAGTTTTTTTTCTCTTTGCTGTTCCCTCCAGTGTCACAACTGGTTTTAAGTGAGTTGCCTTTCTTCTCCTTCCCCCTTTCTTCTCCTTCTCACTTGTGTTCACAGATGCCCATCATCTTTGTATCCTCGTGCCAGAATGGAGGAGACATTTGCCATGCCTCTGCTGTTTGCTGAAAGCCCTTCCCACACTTAACTTCAAGCTGAGTCCAGACACTGTAACACAAGCCCAGTACATGCTCAGATGCCTCCCAGTCCTTCCCTTCTCACAGCTCATGGTGATTTAGTGGCTCATCTCAGGGAACAAGTGATGCAAGACGTCTGCCTCTGTGTAACACAGAAGGGCACAGTGACAATGGGGGGATAAGTGGTCAAAAAGAAATACACTGGTGCTCTTTAATATGCCTGGAAATTAATGCAGCCATCAGTTTTACTCTTGCAGCTCTCAAGAGAGTGCACTAAGGAGTGATCTCCAGAAGATGGGCTTGGGGCAGAAGAGGGTTGAGAGGTCTTATGTTAAGGTGCTAGAGAATAGGAAGAGGGTGTTTTTTGGCTAATAATCTCCTAAAGATAATAAAAATAATTCCTTAGCCTGCAAAATCTTTTCAGAAATGGTGTAAACCAGAGCTCAGTTGCCTTAGTAAGGAAGGCAAGACCGTAGCATGGCTGTCAATTCATTCTCATGAGTATTTTGTAAATCACAAATATTTAGCTTTTTCCTACAATAGATATTAATTGAAAGCATTTTTTTCCAGATCTGTGGTGTATTGCAAGCTAATAGACGTTGTAGTATGGGTATGCTTTAGGATCTGTGGTTCATTTGAGTGCTTTCATGGATTTCTTTAATCTGGCTGAAATTGCAGGTTTCAAGTAACCTTTAGTATTTGAGCCAGACGCCTCCAATTAACTCTGCTCCTTTAGCTGAACGTACCAGGGAGGCCCAAGGCATTAAAATGAGTTGCATGAAGAAACCTACCCAGAATAAACATAATTATAACCTAAGCTTATTGTTCACAACGGCCTGACCTCCAGATGGTAAGTCCCATAATTAAAAAGCTGTGCTTTTTTGCCTTTTTTTTTTTTCCCACAAAAAAACAGATGGGGGAAAAAAGAAGAAAAAGAAATGACACACACACAATGACACCCCCAGTTTTCCTTCAGGCTCCAGCAACCTAGCACTGCCACTTACTGCCAGGCATCCTGTCCTGGATTCACCATCTTGAGACATCCAGGCAACAGGGACGTGAGATGTCATAACCCTAAATGCTGACCCAGATGGGCTGGAGGCCAAACGCCCTTGGTTCCCATGGGATGTGGTATTGGAGATAGCAGCTCCCAGTAGCAGGCAGCGTGGTGTGCCCAGCACCTGCCCGGGTCAAGGACAGGCTGTTCTCACCCGCCGCTGTCACCGCTCCAGGGAGATAAAGACCAAGGGCTTATCTCTGTCTGCAGCCCAGCTGAGGCTGTGCTGGGACTGAGGACACCTGCCTCCGGAGCCTTTGCTGCTGGTTCCAGCACCAGGACTCTGGAAAGACAAAGGGTTTCTGTGGGCGTTCAGTGAAGGGTGATACTGGAGGATGGCAGGGTGGGGGAGCCCTGGAAATTGTGTTTTAGCACAAACGCATTTCAAAGCTAGGCTGGGGTCATCTGGCTGTCACTCCTCTGTGCATGCAGCAGGTATGGATGGTGGGGCTGAGCCAGTCCTCCAGCTCCAAGGTAAAATTTAAAAGGGAGATCTGGGAAAAACAAACCACCCCAGGCAAAAGGAATGAAATGCTTAAGAATGAACAGCACATTTTGCTTTGTCTCCATGCTATTGTGTCCTTTCTTTTGGTTAAATTGGGAAGTGCTTATCATAGCAATGCCCAGTGCTGGCATCACAGCCCTTGGGATGGAAGTGCAGCTTTTTCATTGGGTTTGCAAGTCAGGTGGTGGAAATGAGAAGAACAAAATAAAAGAGTATATGTACAATTCCCCTTTCTTATTTCTTTCAGGTTTTGAACACAAGTTGTGTCAAACCTGGATGACAGTTACAGAATGAACCTCTTTTCATTCACACTCTATAGAGGAAAAGAAAAAACAGATGTGCACTTCAGACTGTTGCCACTCTCTGAACCAAGAGCAAGTTGGTCATTTTTCTACCTTTAAGCAGAAACATAACTTCTAATGCAAGATGCTGAAATTACAGTTCTGCAGATGAAGGTCTTTGTATACCCACAGAACAGTTATGTCACAAGGAAGGACTAGATGACCTTTAGAGGTCCCTTCTGGCCCTAAACATTCTATGATTCTGTGAAAGCTGCACCCACTAAAGAAGTATTTGCTCTTACTCTAGATTGGCCTGATTTGCAAGCTCTGCCCCCAGCAATAAAGGCCATTTCTCTTTACTAATTTATTTGCTGTGAAACTAATAGTCACTTTCTCCCTCCCATTGCAGTCAGATGTCCTATGAGATTCTTGTCAGCAATACAGACCCAGCAAATGGAGGAGAAGCCTGGAGAAGACACCTGTTTGTCTGTACTTGAGCCATACCTATCCTTTACCCTATGGAAAGGGAATGGTCACTTGCTAGTGCCTTCCTGGATCAAAGCCCTGAGGTCACGCTAGGTGCATGCAAATCCAGCCTGGAACAGACCCAGGCAGAAAATACCTTAAACTCTAAGCCCTGAGTAATTAGCTATTGCTATGTGCCACAGAAGGTTACTAGTAGAAGGAGCCATGTCTAGGGTGGTCCCACCACACACAGCTGCAAAGAAGGGAGGGGACAGTCCACAGTGCCAGCTGCTGAATCTCTCAGTCACCTCTATCCCAGCCTAGCTCTGTGAAGCACTGATTACTTTGCCTCCAGGGCTGTGGCAGGGAAATGTCTGCTCAGGGAAGGTGGTTCTGTAGCTTCTCTGCCTTCTTCTGCACAACCTCTCACCACTATTGCATACTCCCATGAGGAACTGAAGCATGATGAACAGACAAGACCATACACCTACTCCTGCTCTCCTACTTCTTGCAACCCTCTCTTCCTTCATGTCTAGTCTCCTTCTCCAGCCCCTGAGTTTCTCAGCTTTTATATTCCCAGCATATCTGGAAGTTTCTAGTGAAAAAACTAGACCTGCAGCAACAATGAACTTTATTAAATAATCATATAAGGGGTTGGGCTGCAATAAAGAATCAGAGAATCAAAGAATCACTCAGGTTGGAAA